>JAGDQO010000462.1:0-126041 GCA_018342035.1 Solanum appendiculatum
CCGGGAGGGTCATTACATTAAACTTATGAGGACTCACCAAGTCTTCAAGGCTCTTCTACTACAAACTATAGTGACGAGTGGATGGGGAGTAGTCGCCACGCCCTATATTAATATATCAATGTAGGCAAGAGTATGCGTTAGTACAAACATGTACCAAGCATGATAACGATGCATAAAATCATTTAATCATTCTAAAAGGGAACATTCACATGACATGCAAAGACAGTTAAAACGTAAGATAAAAGAGGTTAGAAACATAAGTCATAAGATCATGGTCAATGCAAGCTAAACAAGTTTAAAACACTTGTGAGACACCTTGAAAGTCACTTTAGTTCATTATTGTGGGAGATTACCTTTAATCGATATTTAAGACCATGTGAGCTATTAACATGGAATCTGGTGTCTACCCCACACTGAAAGAGGTGTCACTGCTTACCAAGCAAACAACCTTAAACTTCTAGCTTACAAGGATCCACTAGCTAATGTCTATTTGGACAACCTATGGTGGCACATAGTTTATGGGACATGGGTAATCTGATCTTGTCTGCTCGGTTCTAAGCATAATTCCCACGGAATAGTCATAAATCATAATTCATCTTATCTTTAGTAGACATGGGTAATCGCTTCTTGTCTATCTTTAGGGAACATGGGTAATCACCTCTTGTCCCTTTCATTAGAATAACTCCTTAACTTAGATTCAAGTTTAGTTGAGAAAACCTTTCAATCCTTTATGAATCCTTTATGTGAGAATAATCCTTTCACAAAACATGTTTTGAGTAGTATGTGAGAAATCCTTTCACAACTCAAAAACAATCAACATTTATGCTTCAATCTCAAAGCAAAATCTCAGATCATCATACTTTCATAATCGGACTTGTATATTTTCATAAAATCCATCTTTTTATCATTCAGAACTTCATCATGAAATTCATAACTTATAAGACATAAATTATGCATGGGCTCATGTAACTTTATCTCAAAATCATTAAATTTCCCCAATTCATCTTTCATAGTTCAAAACCTCATTTTATGATCATAGTCTAGAAATCATGAAATTCACATGGGTTCATGGGGATTCAACTTAAAACATGCAATTCAACTTAATTTCATGCACAAGAAATATAATTAAAGCAATTTGATCATAATTGTTAAGAACCCACAAGATAGAAGAAAACCATAAATTCAATTGAGAATCCTTACTTTGAGAATTAGGGAATTTAGGAACCCTATGAAGGAAAGGAAAGCTTTAAATCAATGAAGGATTAAGGGACTTCAAACCCTAGCTTTCCTATTCATCTTCTTTACTTCTAGAGAGAGAAATATTTACAGAGGTTTTGGGAATAGTTGAGAAATGATTAGGCAAGGTAGAAATTAGGCTTAGAAGGCTTATATAGTACCTAGGATTAAACGGTAACCGACTTAGATTAGGCATTTAATATTTATGAAAAAGACCAAAAAGCCCTTCTTAAAAATTAACTGTCGACCTCCACCAACGACCTGACCTACGGCTCGTGGGTCCACCAATGAGCCGTGCATCATGGTCGTAGGTCCCACTGTTTTGACCTTTAAAATTACTCAATTTCTAGGCTCACCTACGATCACACCTACGGCTCGTACATTGAACGACGACTCATCCTGTTGAACCGTGTATCAATTACTAAAATTAACATTTGGAACAACTTGGATAGTGCCAACCACGATTTCCACCTACGGCTCATAGGTTAGACCATGAGCCGTTGGTGTTCTTGTTGGTACTACACCTGAAAAAACTTGAAATGCTAAAAGTTCTTTCCTTTTAAAATTCGAGGTGTTAAAGTTCGGGCCTCGAGACTTTTGGCATTTTGACTTGGAAGCTTAAGCCAAGGTTTGACTTTGGTCAACATCCTTGGTAAATGTACTTGGATGAGAATTTCATGAGCACCATTAGCTTATAAATGTCGAGCTTAATGTAGAACGACCTTTCATGAGGTTTTCTAGGCTTTCAGTCTCCTTTTGAGCAATATTATGAAATTTGCCTCAAAACAGAACATGGGTGTGGGACTCACTTTTTGTTGAAACGACGTCAATTAAAGATTTGATGGTTCCGTTATGTCCGTATTGCCGAATTCTATTGGGTATCATATTTTGTTTGCGTGCATGGGGTTCCGAATGAATCTATTGCACACCGTTTGAGTATTTTTCAACTCTTAATGTTTAGCTGGAGTATTTGAACTTGGTCTCCATGTTCGCGGACCAGGTTCAACGTTTATGAAAGAGGAATTGGTTTCGCCCCGCGTTCACGGATTAGGTCCCTGCATTTGCAGAAGGCAATTTCCTGGCCTTTATTAGGTCATTTTTTTGTTGTTCTTTGAAATTTAAAAACGCGATATCTTGAGCTTTTGAGCTCCCATTGAGGTGATTCAAAAGCGTGGCTATGCAATGGACTGATGGGGAAGTGTTGAGGGATCTCTAGTTGAGTTAATTCCTTCCCCGAATGGTCTCCCTCAACTCTTTTTTTGGATTTTGTTGCCTGTGTTTGTTTGGGCTGTTATGGGCACATATTAGTGTCCTATTTTGGGGTACAAGCCCAGTTAGTTTATTAGTATCTTTTGACAGTGTCAATTTTAGGATTCAGTGCGGGTCCCATATTCCCATTTTGACTTGATTTCGGGTCTATTTTGAATTGTTGTGAATTTAGTGTGTTAACATCCGTAATGACATTGTGATATATAATTTGATAGTGTGGCGGTGTTCGAAGGCGTTTCAGAAGTGGTTAGATCATGTGTGATGGAGTGGGTGCGCTCGTGATCGACTTTAATGTAGGCTTCGGTCTACATTCTTGATGGAGCTTCTTAGATAATGCCTAGTATGAATTTCATGTACTTTTGGATTGCAATTGCTGGGTATTTAGCTTTCCCCATGTTATTCCATATTTTCTTGGTTCCGTAGGAGCCTTATGCATAATGTCAGTGTTTGGATCCTTAGTTTAGGCTTGTAGCTTTTCTTGTGGTTTAGATGATCTTCTTTACCCTTGTTAGAATTTATGTTTGGTGGTCTTACACTAGGTTTGACCTTAGGTTTTTTAGATTGTGTTTTATCGCCTTGTAGTTATAAGTTGCTCCCTATAGGCATTGTAGCGAGGTTGTTCTCCTTGCGTTGGTGCTTGCGGCCTTTGTGGATCATCAAAGTCGCTGGTTGGTCCTAGCTATGCTCAGTTAGGGACTGGAGCAGTATGATTGGGGTAGGGTGTCGTCCCTTGAGTTGGATCCTCTTTTAATTGATTCAAGACATATTTTTTGGTCCTCTCACTTGTTGTTTAGAAGTTTACCTTTTCTACTCTTATTGAGCTTGGTTATATTGTTGGGCCCGAGGGAGTATACGAGGAAAAATTGGATCACAGGTTCATACTATCACCTTTGGTAGCGTTCTTTCATTGGCTATATAGTTATTTTACTTGAGTGCCTTTCTTTAATACTGGTGATGACATGCATTGCATTGTTTGTTCATTATCACGGGTTTTATGGTATGATCCCAGTCAATATATTGGCAAACCTAGCCTTCATGATGATTTATTGTTTTACTCCGCCTTTATTCTAAATTTTTTTAACGAGAGTTGTACAACCAAGATCACTTGATTTACTGGATTTTGAGATTACAAGGCGTTAGGGATGTGCTCCTTTTCTACTTGTGATATTCGAGGCATTTGGGATGTGCTCAATTTTACTTGACTAGATGGCGCATCGACATCCTTTTTTGCATGATTTTGGCTACTTATAATAATCCTCTATAGATTTGGTCCCTTCTATTCACAGGTTTGAGACCTCAGACCTGGTTCGGGCCCAAGCATTGTGTATGGACTACCCATGTCCCGTATAAGCCCCTTTGACCGTGAGTACCAAAGTACCGGATGAGGGGGTTCCATGGGTCCTACCTCACCTACACGGCAGGGAGGTAGGTCTATACACTTGGTTACAGATGGTAACTAATGGTTCTATTGCATTCTCTACATTCATATGCATTTCCTATCACCAGTATACTTGTTTGTTGATTGCTCCTTCCGATTTAAGGGGGGCGGTTGGGTTATGTTAGATTTTTGTACTTTTTGGGCTTATGGGATCTGATTAGGTTATCGTTGGACTATATTTTGTTCTCTATTATTATTTTATTGTTTGTGGATACACTTGAACCATAGAATTGTGGATGTGGGTCCTCTGGGCCCGGGTAGTTGACTTGGTAGTTTAGTTTATTATGAGTAAGTTGTTGGCTTGCGTTCCGGGTATGTTCTTGACTCATCTTCTAACTCCT
Source organism: Solanum appendiculatum (assembly GCA_018342035.1). NCBI lineage: Eukaryota > Viridiplantae > Streptophyta > Magnoliopsida > Solanales > Solanaceae > Solanum > Solanum appendiculatum. The sequence continues at coordinate 4,285 of JAGDQO010000462.1, forward strand.
TCTATCTTGTTTATACTCTTTATCATCTATCTACTTTAGCATTTCCTTTTTAGTTACTTGTGCTATGCTCTCCTTATTACTTGTTGTTTATGTTTGTGTTATCTTTTTAGCTAAGTCGGTTGTTGTCTACTGAGTACAATTTTTGGTACTCATACTACACTTCTGCCACCTGTAGATTGCAATTTGAGTTATCGCTATTAATTGAGAGTCGTGTAGAGCAGCTTGGAGTTTCAGAGATTAGGGTGAGCTCCTAACGTCCAAAGCGGCTGGTTTCCATCTATTTTTGCTAGGCTTAGTCATTATATTGTATACAGAGACAGCCTGTATTTATGTTTTATTTGTAAAAACCTTGTATCCTTACTTTGGATTAGATGCCCAGCTACTGACTGATGTTAGGTCTTGGGATGGTTCCTTGTATTGTTTTCTTATATTATCTTTTCTTCGCTTTGTTATAAGCTTTTTAATCCTTGTTGTTGGCTTCTGGTTTTTAGTCAGTTCCTTATGGCTCCGGGCTAAGGGTTAAGCTTACCTAATTGTGTAGTATAGTAGGTGCCATCATGACCTTAGAAATTAGGTCGTGACAAGAAAACATCTTTGTACTAGCCTATCAGCATGTTCCTAGACTGTTTATGCTTTTGAGACTAGTTTAGTCGTATACTCTTTCCCATTTTATTAGCCAAATATCAATACTTGTGACCGGGACTTGTAGATATAAAATCACTTGTTACTCCTTGCAGTAGTCATATCAAAATTTTTATTAATAAATATATGTATGAACGATTAACAACTCCAATCCAAGTATATTGTGCCCAATAAGATCTTCCTTCATGATACTGCAACCAAAAAGAAGAAATTAAAATTGGAAACTAATATATGGCATAGATTTAGACATGTAATGTCTAGAAAAGCCCATTTTTACTACCTAACTTCTTACCTTCTAAGGACATTTAGTTGTACTCTTACAATTCAATATACTTTTGATAAAAAGCTCAGTTAACATAAGAAATAGATAACAAATTATCATCTAATATACAAATACATATATACATATATAGACATTTCAAAATGTTCAATATTACTTTTTTTTTTAAAAACCATTGTTCCTTAAGCACTACCTTTCCTCTATAAAAGCTTGTAGTATGCAACATATTTAGATAATAACACAATGAAAAGCATTAGTCACATTATGTCAGAAACTATATCACGCCAAGGTAGAGAAACTATCCTATATTTAAATCATCTAAACCTAACAAATTTGGGATAGATCGCTACAAACATCATCTTAATCTTGGAAAAAGATAACATGATTGTACAATTGTAGAAGGATTTAATTTCATAGAATGAAGCGAATGCAAGAGTATGTGGGGATAATTTGAAATTCACGCCTGGAAATTTTGTGAAATAACTCATATTTTTCAATTAGTTCTTAGAAGCAGCCCGTTACTTAACATATGCTGTTATTGATCACAAAAAAACACCGTCCACATTAGCAAAGAGTTGCTTCATACACTCGAGTATTCCATGCTTTTAACCAAGTTTAATTGCCCATCACTATTTTCCGCGTCCTTCATTATTATTCCTGATAACTTGATTTAGTTTCACTAATTAGAGCCACCATAGTACTCCCATGTTGGTAATTCACATCTGACAACATCCAAAATCACTTGCTTACTTGTGCACACATGACACATACATGTATATGAATGAATAGTTGTTTAGGAAAATACATTCAACCCTAACATAGTGTTTTTCCTTGGCTCTAACAATTGGATCCCGACTCTCATGCAAAATGTTTAAACTAAGATGGCACATAGTGAGCAGTGAAGAGCTTGTTGGCACAAGATATGTTACTTGTCTTGACCCAATTTATCGAGTCATGATGAAACCTACTAATCCACCAGTAGGTAAGCCAACTCGTAACCCAGAAAAATAAGTAATGGATATATAGGTAGAAACAAAGCAGAAGCAATAATTTGACAATAAAAATAGAACAAACGACGGAAGAAAATCAAAATGATTTATATACAAAATATCCCTCCCAGAACCTGGAAGTCAAAAGTAAAGTGCTTTATATACAAAATAGTACAAGTTCTAAAAGAGGAAAAAAAAAATTCAAAGCTTGTCTCAAAATACAAAAGACTAGCTATCAAAATGTACATACAGGCAAGTAAGTCCTGGATGCCAAGTGCTCAACCCCTCATGTGAACTGAAGCTGCAACAGGTCTCGAATGATCAACCCTGGTAGATAGTTGATACGCCCAAATTACACCTCCCTTAAGAAGTATAAGCAGTCGTTGTCAAATAAAGAACCTAACAAAGGTTAGGGTCGATCCCATGAGAAATATTGTTCAGACTTAGTCTAATTTATTGTTATTTGTACGTTTAGCCAATTTATCTCTGTAAATGAAGGATTTTGAAAACTAAAATTATAATTGATTGATGTATCGTAACAAGTAAACAAGTAACAAGATTTGCATTTTGTAATATCAATATGAGAATGAAACTAGGGCACATGTGTTCCCCACATGTTCTGAACTCAGTAATCCTAATAATAGTAACTCTTTCCTAGTGTTTAATATACATAGTCGGTAAGTTAGGTATCACCTAAGTTATTGGTCCTCCAAATAGAGAATTTCACCATGCAACTTGGTCCATCTACGGGTGTATACTTTACTAATCCTTAACATTTGCCCAGATTAGCCCTCATCGTATCAAATTCACACTATTAGATAGAGGATTATCACGCTAAATCTCCTTTGTTTAATCTCTTTCTCATTCATTACTTCCTTTGTCTAGTGAAACGACCCCAAAAATGCCCGAAAATGTGCTTCGGAAACACCTATAATTGTAATTTCCATATATCTCAAAATCCGTGCATGATTTCGGAAATTCGACTTCATATTCTTATTTGTGGGGTCAAATTGAGTGGGAAATGGGTCTAACCCGAATTTTAGAGCAACCGTATCAAAATTCAAAAATCGCAAAAATTGCGATTTGGAGGGTCAACTTTAAAGGGGCATATCTCTTAGCACACAAGGAACTGGAAGGGCTGCAACCAATCAAATTAAATCTCTTTGAGTTAGCTTTCCAACGCACATGGTTTCACCTTAGTCCGAGTTAGGATGAGGGAGTTATGACCATTTTCGTAAAACCTGTCTGTGCAGATTTGCAATTTCCAGTGAGCTATTTTTTTAGGCGGGATTGGAGACGTTTTTTTTTATAAAAAGGGGGTATGTCCCATACTTAGTCATTTTTCTTAACTCCAAAAACACTCTCTAAGCCCTCTCCAAAAATTCCACCAAGATCTTCAACCAAATTCAAACATCTCAAGCTCTAATTCCGGATTCAAGACTCAATCTCAAGCTTCGATTCTCCATTCCAATCTTCATCAAGGATTCTCCAAAGTTGAGGTATGTGGGTTTGATTGTGGAAACCTTCCTTTCCACAAGTCCAACCATTTATCCTCTATTTCTACTTCAAGTTTATGGGTCCTTATGATTATTTATGAACTCTTGAATTATGGAATTACTACTACACACCCTATTATGGTCCATTTTGCATATTATCATGAAATGGAATTATTATGTGATGTTCATGGTTTACATGCTTCCATGATCAAATTATGAAGGTTGATATTTATATGTATGTTGTTGGTGGGCTGATTTATATGGATTTTGGAATTGGTTGGACTTAGTATTCTTGAAATACATGATTTCATTTACATGAACAATTGCCCACCTTGTGTTTGATAAAATGCCCATTTATAGAATTCTTAGGAAAGGGAAGGTCCAAGGTACGTCCTATGAGTCGGATGGTTATGTAATTACTGAAATGATGATGAAATGGACACATGTATATGATTTTCTCTATATAAGTGTTGTGAGTCGACCAAGCCTAGTACGGGGGGTAGTAGGCCCGTATAACCGTATCGAGGGATTGGTACCTTGGTTTCCTAGTACGGGGGGTAGTAGGCCCGTATAACCGTATCGAGGGGTTGGTACCTTGGTTGCCTAGTACGGGGGGTAGTAGGCCCGTATAACCACCATACGAGGGGTTTGTACCTTGGTCCCTAGCTCGGGGGGTGGTAGGCCCGTGTAACCATATTGAGGGGTTTGTACCTCTTTCGCCTCTCCAAGGGGGTGGTAGGCCTTGGAAATACTATATTGATGGTCACTCGCCACACATGTACTACGTCCCACTAAATATGATTTTTATGTAAGCATCATTATACATATCATTTCATTAATATGCTATCTATTGGGTATGATTACGCATTTTTCCTATGATGTCCATCTAATGTAGCATTGCATTGCATCCCATATACTTAGTACATTCAAATGTACTAACGCATACTCTATGCCTACATGATGTCACCATGTAGGGACCCGGAGCACCGCTTGACCATCCTCCTCCGAGTGCTAGTACGATTTTCTATAGTGGTTATTGGTGAGTCCTCCATTTTCGGGGACGTTGCTCATGATCTTTTGCTATGTATAAAACTTTTCCTTTCTAGTTATGTTTTGACTATGAGGGTGAGCCCGGTAGTTTGTCTTGGCCCCCGCTAAGTACTCATGTTTAGAGGTGGTGTTGGACAAGTTGTGTATTATGCTTGAGCTTGAACTCATCTATGGTATTTATGTATCATTTCTTTTTTTTGCTCCCTTAGTCCCGATTTCCCCCTTGATTATGCTTATCGTTTATGGTCATTTAATTGCTTCCGCGACCAAGGATGTGTAATGATACGCTATGAGGCTTGTTTGGGGTTCCTTCGGGTTCCCCATTCGCCGGTCACATCTAGGCCCTAGGCTTGGGTCGTGACAACTTGGTTATCAGAGCACTAGGTTGAATGATCCTCGGAGTCCAACACACCGCGTTGATTAGAGTCCGATTCATGGTTGTGTTGTGCACCACAACTATGAGTAGGAGGCTATGAGACGTTTTAGGAAATGTTTCCCTTCTCCATGTTCTAAGTCGTGCTGTAGAGTTGAATTAAGTTCTTCCCTAACGGTTGTTCTTTGCTATGCTAGATCATGCTTAATACAAGAGGAAGACGAGCCCGACTTGTTGCGTGAGTCATATAAGGTGTCTACTCCTATTGGTGCATATATTGTTGCTAGGAAGGTCTATAGAAATTGTCCTATTTGCATCTTGCATAAAATATTGCCTTGTGATCTTGTTGAATTGAACATGGTCGATTTTGATGTTGTTCTTGGGATGGATTGGTTGCATGCATACTATGCTTCTATTGATTGTAGAACCCGTAGGGTCAAGTTCCAATTCCCAAGTGAACCCATTCTTGAGTGGGAAAGCCAAAATGTGGTAGTCAAGGGTAGATTCATCTCTTGCATTAAAGCCCGTAAGTTGATCTCTAAGGGGTGTCTCTATCACCTTGTGAGGGTTAGGGATGTGGAGTCCAAAACCCTTCTTATAGAGTCGGTTCCGGTCGTAAATGAATTCCTTGATGTCTTTCCTAATGACCTTCCCGGTGTTCCTCCCGAAAGGGAAATAGATTTTGGCATAGACCTCCTCCCCGATACTCAACCCATTTCTATTCCCCCTTACCGTATGGCCCCGGCGGAGTTAAAGGAGTTGAAAGAACAATTGAGGGACTTGTTGGAGAAGGGTTTTATTAGGCCTAGCCAATCACCATGGGGTGCACCGGTGTTGTTTGTGAAGAAGAAAGATGGGTCCCTTAGGATGTGTATTGATTACCGGCAACTCAATAGGGTCACCGTCAAGAATAAATATCCTCTTCCTAGGATTGATGACTTGTTCGACCAATTGCAAGGGGCTAGCCACTTCTCTAAGATTGATCTTCGGTCCGGGTATCATCAAGTGAAGGTGAGGGAGGGTGACATTCCCAAGACAGCCTTCCGGACTAGGTATGGACATTATGAATTTGTGGTCATGTCCTTTGGGTTGACCAATGCACCGGCTACCTTCATGGACCTAATGAATAGGGTCTTTAAACCCTACCTTGATTCCTTTGTTGTGGTCTTCATTGATGATATTTTAATCTATTCGCATGGCGAGGAAGAACATATGGGTCACTTGAGGGTTGTGTTGCAAAGATTAAGAGAAGAGAAGTTGTATGCCAAGTATGAAAAGTGTGAATTTTGGTTGAGGGAGGTTGCCTTCCTAGGTCATGTGGTGTCGGGGGAATGGTATTAAGGTAGACCCTAAGAAGACCGATGTGATTAGAAATTGGCCTAGGCCATTGACCCCGTCGGATATTAGGAGCTTCTTGGGCTTAGCGGGTTACTACCGGAGATTTGTGAATGGGTTTTCTTCTATTGCTTCTCCCATGACTAAGTTGACACAAAAGAAGGCTAAGTTTGAGTGGACCGACGAGTGCGAAAGGAGTTTTCAAACCTTGAAAGATAAACTTGTGTCCGCTCCTATATTGTCACTACCGGATGGGCTTGAGGGATTTGTTGTGTATTGTGATGCTTCTAGATTTGGCTTGGGTTGTGTCCTAATGCAAAATGGTAAGGTGATAGCCTATGCTTCTAGACAACTCAAAGTGCATGAAAAGAACTATCCTACGCATGATCTTGAATTAGCCGCGGTGGTGTTTGCTTTAAAGATTTGGCGCCATTATTTGTATGGGGTACATGTCGATGTGTTCACCGATCATAAGAGCCTCCAATTTGTCTTCACCCAAAAAGATCTCAACTTGAGACAAAGAAGGTGGCTAGAATTTCTTAAAGATTATGATATGAGTGTGCATTATCATCCCGGTAAAGCTAATGTGGTGGCGGATGCTTTGAGTAGGTTGTCTATGGGTAGCCTAGCTCATGTTGATATTGGTGATAGGGACAATGGCTAGGGAGGTACATGCGGTTGGCTAGGTTGGGGGTTAGGTTGGAAGAGGCTGGTAATGGTGGTGTGGTCGTTGTTCGATGTGCATTGTCTTCCTGGTGGATGAGGTGGATAGCAAAACAAGATTTGACCTCTTTCTTGTTGAATTGAAGGCCTTGGTGAAAGAGGGCAAGGTGAGAGTTTTCTCCCGCAACGGGGGAGATGGTGCCCTTAGGTGACCAAGGTAGGTGTGTGTGCCTTGGTTGATGGGTTTTGAGGGAGAAAATTCTTGAGGAAGGCTCATAAATCTTCCTACTCCAATCCACCCCGGTCCACAGAAATGTATAGAGAATTGAGGGATGTGTATTGGTGGGAGGCATGAAGAAGGACATTGCCAAATTCGTCTCCGGTTGTCATAGTTGTCAAAGTCAAGGCGCGAACATCAAAGGCCGGGTGGTCTAACCCAAGAATAGAGATCCTACCTGGACGTGGGAAAGAACATTTAATATGGACTTTTTTTGTGGTTTACCCAAGACTAGAAAAGGTTTTGATTCTATTTGGTGGTGGTTGATAGGATGACAAAATCGGCTGCATTTTTCTACCGGTAAAGACAACATATGGGGCGGGAGATTATGCAAGGTTATATATTCATGACTTGGTAAGGTTGCATGGGATTCCCCTATCCATCATATCGGACCGTGGTACTCAATTTACTTCACACTTTTGGAAGTCTTTTCAAAGGGGTCTAGGTACGAGAGTTAAGCTTTCTACGGCCTTTCACCCGCAAACGAATGGACAAGCCGAAAGGACTATCCAAACACTTGAGGATATGCTTAGGGCTTGTGTATTGGAGCTTAAGGGTAGTTGGGATGATCATCTTCCATTGATTGAGTTGGCCTATAACAATAGCTATCATTCTAGCATCGGTATGGCTCCTTTTGAGGCTCTCTATGGGAGGCGTTGTAGATCACCGGTTGGGTGGTTTGAGGTTGGTGAGGTGGCCTTGATAGGACCAGACCTAGTTATGGAGGCTCTTGAGAAGGTTAGGATGATTAGAGAAAGGTTGAAGGTGGCCCAAAGTCGCCAAAAGTCCTATGCCGATGTGAGGAGAAGGGCTCTTGAATTCCGAGTTGGTGATTGGGTTTATTTGAAGGTGACACCCATGAAGGGTGTGGTTCGTTTTTGTAAGAAGGGCAAGTTGAGCCCAAGATACGTGGGTCCTTATAAGGGGATGAGGAGAATTGGCAAGGTAGCTTTACTGAGTGGAAAATTGCCTAGGCGAGAGGATTTGGGTTCAATCCGGTATTTCATGTGTCTATGTTGGGAATAGTGTGTGGGTGATCCGAATGCATTGTTCTCTTAACATGTTGTGGGTGTTGTTGAAGATAATTTTGACCTATGAAGACACGAGGGAGCCCAGATTTTAAGATAGACCAAGTGAAGAGGTTGAGAAACAAAGATGTGGCTTCCATTAAAGTCCTTTGGAGAAATCAAACAAGTTGAAAGTGCTAGCTTGGAGGCCGAAGCGGACATTGCAAAGGCGATGATCCTTATCTTTCACCACTCGAGCCTAAGGTATTGATCTAAGCCCTTTATAAAAATCTCAGGTCTTAAGTTCAGCCCCCATGTCATTGCATACATTCATGTTTAAGTTGACAAGTTCATTATGGTTTTACAACTATGTTGAGGTTTTGAAATAAGGTGTAAATGCATTGTTGCATCCTTATGTGGGCTGAAATTTGCCATGTTTGTGTCTCTCATGTACGTTTCTTTAACATTCGGGGACGAATGTTTCCAAGGGGGAGATATTGAAACGACCCCAAAAATGCCCGAAAATGTGCTTCGGAAACACCTATATTGTAATTTCCATATATCTCAAAATCCGTGCATGATTTCGGAAATTCGACTTCATATTCTTATTTGTGGGGTCAAATTGAGTGGGGAATGGGTCTAACCCGAATTTTAGAGCAACCGTATCAAAATTCAAAAATCGCAAAAATTGCGATTTGGAGGGTCAACTTTAAAGGGGCATATCTCTTAGCACACAAGGAACTGGAAGGGCTGCAAACTATCAAATTAAATCTCTTTGAGTTAGCTTTCCAACGCACTTGGTTTCACCTTAGTCCGAGTTAGGATGAGGGAGTTATGACCATTTTCGTAAAACCTGTCTGTGCAGATTTGCAATTTCCAGTGAGCTTTTTTTTTAGGCGGGTTGGAGACGTTTTTTTATAAAAAGGGGATATGTCCCATACTTAGTCATTTTTCTTAACTCCAAAAACACTCTCTAAGCCCTCTCCAAAAATTCCACCAAGATCTTCAACCAAATTCAAACATCTCGAGCTCTAATTCCGGATTCAAGACTCAATCTCAAGCTTCGATTCTCCATTCCAATCTTCATCAAGGATTCTCCAAAGTTGAGGTATGTGGGTTTGATTGTGGAAACCTTCCTTTCCACAAGTCCAACCATTTATCCTCTATTTCTACTTCAAGTTTATGGGTCCTTATGATTATTTATGAACTCTTGAATTATGGAATTACTACGACACACCCTATTATGGTCCATTTTGCATATTATCATGAAATGGAATTTTTATGTGATGTTTATGGTTTACATGCTTCCATGATCAAATTATGAAGGTTGATATATATATGTATGTTGTTGGTGGGCTGATTTATATGGATTTTGAATTGGTTGGACTTTAGTATTCTTGAAATACATGATTTCATTTACATGAAACAATTGCCCACCTTGTGTTTGATAAAATGCCCATTTATAGAATTCTTAGGAAAGGGAAGGTCCAAGGTACGTCCTATGAGTCGGATGGTTATGTAATTACTGAAATGATGATGAAATGGACACATGTATATGATTTTCTCTATATAAGTGTTGTGAGTCGACCAAGCCTAGTACGGGGGGTAGTAGGGCCCGTATAACCGTATCGAAGGGTTGGTACCTTGGTTGCCTAGTACGGGGGGTAGTAGGCCCGTATAACCATATCGAGGGGTTTGTACCTTGGTCCCTAGCTCGGGGGGGTGGTAGGCCCGTGTAACCATATTGAGGGGTTTGTACCTCTTTCGCCTCTCCAAGGGGGTGGTAGGCCTTGGAAATACTATATTGATGGTCACTCGCCACACATGTACTACGTCCCACTAAATATGATTTTTATGTAAGCATCATTATACATATCATTTCATTAATATGCTATCTATTGGGTATGATTACGCATTTTTCCTATGATGTCCATCTAATGTAGCATTGCATTGCATCCCATATACTTAGTACATTCAAATGTACTAACGCATACTCTATGCCTACATGATGTCACCATGTAGGGACCGGAGCACCGCTTGACCATCCTCCTCCGCGTGGCTAGTACGATTTTCTATAGTGGTTATTGGTGAGTCCTCCATTTCGGGGACGTTGCTCATGATCTTTTGCTATGTATAAAACTTTTCCTTTCTAGTTATGTTTTGACTATGAGGGTGAGCCCGGTAGTTTGTCTTGGCCCCCGCTAAGTACTCATGTTTAGAGGTGGTGTTGGACAAGTTGTGTATTATGCTTGAGCTTGACTCATCTATGGTATTTATGTATCATTTCTTTTTTTGCTCCCTTAGTCCCGATTTCCCCCTTGATTATGCTTATCGTTTATGGTCATTTAATTGCTTCCGCGACCAAGGATGTGTAATGATACGCTATGAGGCTTGTTTGGGGTTCCTTCGGGTTCCCCATTCGCCGGTCACATCTAGGCCCTAGGCTTGGGTCGTGACAGCCCGCCGTCCGCTTGTTGGGCTAAAAGCGACGCATGCACATGTTGTCTGCGTGCTGACCTGTAGGAAGATGTCAACGCACATGCGACGTCTGCAGTGGCCAAGTGTTGAACTATGTTGACCAATAACTTGTGAAATGCGATGCTCGCATCCAATACCGATTTGGCAATTACTGATTTTTCGTGTTGTCGAGTGCATTTTTAATTCCTAATCATATGCCAACGGAAAATTTATGCCAAATAATGATTTCACTATTATAGGTTTTTCGGGATTTTGAGTGCAGTCCTAATGAAGAGTGACATGTCGGGAGGTGTAGGAACATGTCAACGCACATGCGAACTCAGCAGCATCTAGGTGACATTGGCAGCCCCTTGCATGCATCGCTTAAAGCCCATGTCATATAGGCAGGCCGCTGCGCGTCTCACTCAGGAGACATCGACAGACCCCTACGCACATAGACCTGGCGACATCGGCTGAAGCCCTCACACAACGGCAAGACCCTACGCGTATCTGCCGGGATACATCGGCTAAAGCCGGCAAACAATGGCATGCCCCTGCGCACATTGGTTGATGCCCGCGCATAAGATCAGGCCCTTGCGGGCATCATTTAGGCGACAACGAGAGAGCCCTGTAGATGTCGGATAAGCAAAATCCCCCGGGGCCAGCACACAATGGCAAGCCCCTACGTGCATCGCCAGGGCGACATCCGTAGACCCCTACGCACATCGGCCGAGGCCCGTACACTACTGCAGGCCCCTGCGCACATCGGTTGACGCCTGCACACAACGGCCTGCCCCAACGCACATCAGCGAAGTGACATCGACTGATGCCCGCTCAGAAGATCACGCCCTTACGTGCATCGCTAGGCGACATCTTCAGACCCATGTGGATATCGGCCAAGTGACATCGACCAAAGCCCGCGCACAATGTCATGCTCCTGCGTGCATCACAAGGGCATCATTAGTAGATCCCTGCACATATCGGCCAGGCGACATCGGCAGGCCCCTATGCATATCGACCATACGACATAGGCCAAGGCCTACACACGACAGTAGGCCCGTGTGCTCATCATCCAAGTGACATCAACCGATGCCCACGCACAAGTGCAGGCCCATGCCCCCATCGCCTAGGCGACATCGGCCGAGGTGCTTGCACCCACCCAAAATTAGTAGATGTCATCACTTATTTTTAAGAAAAATTCAATTCAAAAAAATTGAAAACTTTTATTTTTGTTATGTGAAAGTAATTTTTGTAAGCCGAAGTGTGTTTGGTAGTGTTTTTTTATTTTTTAAAAAAAATCCTATTTAATTATTTTCTTTGGAAAATTTGACTTTTAAAAAAATATTTTTTTCTTTTTGAAATCTATTATTTTTTATATTTTAAAGTCATTTGTGCAAGTAAAAAAATTTTTGGTGGTTTTTTTATCTTTAATTTTTTTTTGTTTAATAATTTTTTTATAAAATTTTTGACACATAAAAAAATCAAAAATTTTTATTGGAAACTTTTATTTTTGACATTTAAAACTCATTGGTGAAAGTGGAATTGTGTTTAGTGGTTCTTTATATATTCTTTTACTTTTTTGGATTTAATTATTTTTTCGAAAAATTTCGACATATAAAAAAATTAATTGGAAACTTTTATTTTTTACATTTGAAACTCATTGGTGAAAGTGGAATTATATTTGTTGGTTTTTTTATACGTATTTTTTATTTTTTTCGGAAAATTATGATATATAAAAAAATTAATTTTTTTTATTGGAAACTTTTATTTTTGATAATTGAAACTCATTAGTGAAAGTTGAATTGTGTTTGGTGGTTCTTTTAAATTTTCTTTTATTTTTTTCGGTAAATTTCGACAAATAAAAAAATCAAATTTTTTATTGAACAATATTATTTTTGACATTTGAAACTCTGTGGTGAAAGTGAAATTGTTTCTGGTTGTTTTTTTTTTATATTTTATTTTATTTTTTTCTATTTTATTATTTTTTACTAAACATTTCGACATATAAAAAAATCTATTTTTTATCAAGCACTATTATTTTTTTACATTTGAAACTTATTTTATAAAGCAGAATTGTGTTTGGCAGTTTTTCTATTTTTTTCCTATTGAATATTTTTTTTCAGAAAATTTCGATTTGTAAAAAAAAAAATTGTTTTATTGAAAACTATCATTTTTAACATTTGAAACTCATTTGTACAAATGGAATTGTGTTTGGTGGGTTTTTTAATAGTTTATTTTATTACATTTACTATTTAATTACATTTTTGGAAAAATTCGACATTTATACAAATAATTATTTTTTAAAAACTATTATTGTTTATATTTCGAACTCATTTGTGCAAGCGGAATTGTGTTTGGTGGGTTTTTCATATTTGTTTTTATTTTTTCCTATTTATTTAGAAAATTTGAACATATAAAAAAATTTATTTTTATTGAAACTATTATTTTTGACGTTTGAAACTCATTTGTAAAAGCGGAATTGTGTTTGGTTGTTTTTTATTATTTTTTCTATTTAATATTTTTGAAAATTTTTTGACTTATATAAATATTTTGTTTTTAAAACTATTATTTTTATATTTGAAGCTCATTTGTGTAAGCAAAATTGTGTTTGACAACGTCCCTGCCCTTTGTACACACTGCCCGTTGCGGAACAAATCGAATGATCCTGTGATATGGTCAAATCGTGATGTCATAGGCGATTCGCGGCCTGCGAAGTCGCGAGAATTCCATTGAACTTGATCATTTAGAGGAATGAGAAGTCGTAACAAGGTTAACATAGGTGAACATGCAGAAGAATCATTATCAAAACCTACAAAGTAGTACGACACGCGAACATGTTTGAACACTCGGGGGCGATGCACGGCTAAGGTTCCTAGGACCCTTGCCTGAGGGCCTCCCTCATGTCCCCGGCGTGCGCGATCGCGCACTTGTCGAGCGACTAACGAATCCTTGTGCATAAAACACCAAGGATTGTAAATTGATAGCCCACCCCTCACACCTAATCTATAGAGTTCATTGGGGGATCTGTACTTCTTTTGAAACACAAACGACTCTCGGCAACGAATATCTCGGCTCTTGCATCGATGGAAAACATAGTGAATTGCGATACTTGATATGAATTGTAGATTCAAGTGAAACATTGAGTTTTTGAATGCAAGTTGCGCCCGAAGCTATTAGGGCGAGGGCACTTCTGTCTGGGATTGAAGCCCGCCGTCCGCTTGTTGGGCTAAAAGTGACGCATGCACATGTTGTCAGCATGCCGACCCGTAGGAAGATGTCAACGCACATGCGACGTCTGCAGTGGCTAAGTGTTGAACTATGTTGACCAATAACTCTTCAAATGCGATGCTCGCATCCAATACCGATTTAGCAATTACTGATTTTCCGTGTTGTCGAGTGCATTTTTAATGCCTAATCATATGCCAACGGAAAATTTATGCCAAATAATGATGTCACTATTATAGGTTTTTCGGGATTTTGAGTGCAATCCTAATGAAAAGTGACATGTCGGGAGGCGTAGGAACATGTCAACGCACATGCGAACTCAGCAGCATCTAGGTGACATTGGCAGCCCCTTGCATGCATCGCTTAAAGCCCATGTCATATAGGCAGGCCGCTGCGCGTCTCACTCAGGAGACATCGACAGACCCCTACGCACATAGACCTGGCGACATCGGTTGAAGCCCTCACACAACGGCAAGACCCTACGCATATTTTCCTGGCAACATCGGCTAAAGCCGGCAAACAATGGCATGCCCCTGCGCACATTGGTGTATGCCCGCGCATAAGATCAGGCCCTTGCGGGCATCATTTAGGCGACATCGAGAGAGCCCTGTAGATGTCGGATAAGATAAATCCCCTGAGGCCCGCGCACAATGGCAAGCCCCTACGTGCATCGCTAGGGAGACATCCGTAGACCCCTACGCACATCGGCCGAGGCCCGTACACAACGGAAGGCCCCTGCGCACATCGGTTGACGCCTGCACACAACGGCCGGACCAAACGCACATCAGTGAAGTGACATCGGCCGATGCCCGCTCACAAGATCACGCCCCTACGTGCATCGCTAGGCGACATCTTCAGACCCCTGTGGATGTCGGCCAAGTGATATCGACCAAAGCCCACGCACAATGTCATGCTCCTACGTGCATCACAAGGGCATCATTTGTAGACCCCTGCACATATCGGCCAGGTGACATTGGCCGGCCCCTATGCACATCGACCATACGACATCGGCCAAGGCCTGCACACGACGGTAGGCCCTTGTGCTCACCATCCAAGTGACATCAACCGATGCCCACGCACAAGTGCAGGTCCATGCCCCTATTGCCCAGGCGACATCGGGCGAGGTGCTCGCACCCACCCAATATTAGTAGATGTCATCACTTATTTTTTAGAAAATTTCGATTCAAAAAAATTTAAAACTTTTATTTTTGTTATGTGAAAGTAATTTTTGTAAGCCGAAGTGTGTTTGGTTGTGTTTTTATATATTTTTTAAAAAAATCCTATTTAATTATTTTTTTGGAAAATTTGACTTTTAAAAAATATTTTTTTCTTTTTGAAATCTATTATTTTTTATATTTTAAAGTCATTTGTGCAAGTAAAAATGTTTTTTGTGGTTTTGTTTTTTTTTTTTTTATTTAATCATTTTTTTCGAAATTTTTTGACATATAAAAAAATCAAAAAATTTTATTGGAAACTTTTATTTTTGACATTTAAAACTCATTGGTGAAAGTGGAATTGTGTTTAGTGGTTTTTTATATCTTCTTTTACTTTTTTCTATTTAATTATTTTTTAAAAAAATTTCGACATATAAAAAAATTAATTGGAAACTTTTATTTTTGACATTTGAAACTCATTGGTGAAAGTGGAATTGTGTTTGTTGGTTTTTTATATATAATTTTTATTTTTTTCGGAAAATTTTGATATATAAAAAAATTAATTTTTTTATTGGAAACTTTTATTTTTGACATTTGAAACTCATTGGTGAAAGTAGAATTGTGTTTGGTGGTTCTTTTAAATTTTCTTTTATTTTTTTCGGAAAATTTCGACATATAAAAAAATCAAACTTTTAATTGAACAATATTATTTTTGACATTCGAAACTCAATGGTGAAAGCGAAATTGTTTCTGGTGGTTTTTTTTCTATTTTATTATTTTTTTCTAAACATTTCGACATATAAAAAAATTGATTTTTTATCAAACACTATTATTTTTTTACATTTGAAACTTATTTTTGAAAGTAGAATAGTGTCTGGCAGTTTTTATATTTTTTTTCTATTGAATATTTTTTTTTAGAAAATCTCGATTTGTAAAAAAAAAATTTTTATTGAAAACTATCCTTTTTAACATTTGAAACTCATTTGTACAAATGGAATTGTGTTTGTTGGGTTTTTAATAGTTTATTTTATTACATTTACTATTTATTTACATTTTTGGAAAAATTCGACATATATAAAAATAATTATTTTTTTAAAACTATTATTGTTTATATTTCGAACTCATTTGTGCAAGCGAAATTGTGTTTGGTGGGTTTTTCATATTTGTTTTTATTTTTTCCTATTTATTTATTTATTTAGAAAATTTCAACATATAAAAAAATTAATTTTTACTGAAACTATTATTTTTGACGTTTGAAACTCATTTGTAAAAGCGGAATTGTGTTTGGTTGTTTTTTATTATTTTTTCTATTTAATTTTTTTGAAAAAATTTCGACTTATATAAATATTTTGTTTTTAAAACTATTATTTTTATATTTGAAGCTCATTTGTGTATGCAGAATTGTGTTTGACTACGTCCCTGCATTTTGTACACACTGCCCGTTGCGGAACCATTCGAATGATCCTGTGATATGGTCAAATCACGGTGACATAGGCGATTCACGGCCCGTGACGTCGCGAGAATTCCATTGAACCCCGTAGATGGCAAGTCAAATGATTTCCAAATGTCAAGTTTCATAACCTCTTTGATGGTTCACCAGGATAACCCGTCATTCCTTGTATGAGTCGTAGATAGGTCTCGTAGGTCTCTCCTAGACTTAGTTAAATTTTAAAGCCTTAAGTTGGGATCTGCGTGTCACGACCCAAGGTACCCCCTAGACGTGACATGGCGTACAAGACCCCGAAAGGCCTCATACAAGCCACTTAGCATACATAGACAAGATAATGGAAATCAAGAGTATATAAAATCAAGTTCAAGTCATAAGAGTTTTTATAAAATGAAGCGGAATTCTACATAGTCTCAAGCCATCAATTACATCAAAGAGTGATGGGGACGTAACCCACACATCACATACAAAAGTCTAGAATAGAAAGATATAAAAGAAATGAAAGAGTCTCGATCCTCGAAGCATGAGGACTCACCAATCTTCAAGAATCCTTCAACTAGGCTCTAGCCATGAATAGATGGAGAAGAGTCGTCATGCCCTACATTAATAAATCAATGTAAGCAAGACTATGTGTTTGTATAAAAATGTACCAAGTATGATAACCATGCATAAAAACATTTAAACATGCAAAAAGGGGACATTTTAATAACATGTAGTGACCAAGCTAAAACATGAAAAAGGTTAGAAACATAAGTCATAAACCATGGTCAAAGCAAGCTAAACATCTTTACATCACTTCTGAAATATCTTAAAATCACTTTAGTTCATTGTTGTGGGAAGTAGCCCTAAAATGACATGTAAGACCATGTGAGCTATCAACATGGAATCCAGTGTCCTACCCCACACCGAAAAGAGGTGTCCTACTTGCCAAGGTAAGACCATGAACTTTTACCTTACGTGGATCCACTAGCTAATGTCTATCTAGACAATCATCCTATGGTGGCTCATAGTTTATGGGACATGGGGAATCACCACTCGTCCACTCGGTGCTAAGCATATTTCCCACGGAATAGTCATAAATCATAATTCGTCTTAACTTTAGTAGACATGGGTAATCACCTCTTATCTATCATTATGGAATATGGGTAATCGCCTCTTGTCTACTTTTAGGGAACATGGGTAATCGCCTCTTGTCTACCTTTAGAATAGCTCCTTAAGAAACATGGGCAATTGCCTCTTGTTCATTTCTAATTCATAGTGTGATTATTACGTGAGAAACCCTTTCACAACTCATCCACAACATCAATTTTGCTTCAATCTCAAAGCAAGTCTTAAATCATCATAAATTTCATAATTAATTGTATGATTTCATAAACTTCACCTTTGCATAGTTATCATAACTCATAACTTGAAAACCATAGATTTTCACATGGACTCCTGAGAATTCACCTTAAAACATGCAACTCAATCCAATTTCATGCTTAGAAAACCATAAACAAAATAATTTGATCATAGTTGAAGAACCCACATAAAAGCGGAAAATCTTAGTTTTTGATTGAACATGCATACTCTCATAAAACCCATCTTTTGATAATTCATAATTCATCATGAAATCATAACTTTTAGAAATCATAAATCATGCATGAGTTCATATAGACTTCATACGATTCATCTCTTCATAATTCAACCAATCAACAAAATCTAATTTTGAAATTGGGGAAAATCACATGGGTTCATGGGGATTCATCTTAATTCATGAAATTCAACTCAATTCATGCTTCATAGTTCATAAAACAATCAATTAAATTAACATTGAAAAGAACCCATGACATAGAAGAAAACCCTAACTTCAATGGAGGATTTCTAACTTGTAAAATAAAGGATTTTAGGGACTCTATGGAGGAAAGGGCTCCATAGATGAATATCATCATACCTTAGTGTTCAATTTCCTTAAGCAATTGATGAAGAAAACTTGATTTCTTGAATCCTAGCTTGCCATCTTCTTCTTCGTCTTCTAACTTCTAGAGAGAGAAATATTTGAGAGAGGAGAGTTTGGGAAACTTGTAAAGTGATTTTGGAAGGGTAGATTTTAGGATTAAAAGGGCTTATGTAGTGTTAGAAACAGTTAGAAACCGGCCTTGGTTGATTAATAACTCATTGGGTGAAAAGACCAAAAGACCCCTTTTTAAAAGCCAACCAACGACCCCTACCTACTACATGACCTACGGTTGGTAGGTCAACCTACTGCCCATAGGTGACCAACCGTAGGTCATTCTGCAAGGCCCCCAAATTTTATAAATTTTTCCTCCAAAGACAGTGGCATCTACGAAACTTGACCTACACCTACCAACTGTTGGTGCCAACCGTTGGTCACACTTCCATCTTTCTAAAAATTGAAATTTTTGTTCTTTTCGAATCCGGGGTGTTACACTACGGTTGCCAGCTACAGTCCATCAATGGACCTACGAACCATACATGGGTTCTGTCAATTGAAGGTCTAAATTAATAGTCTCTGAATCTTTCTACGGTTGGACAGGACGGTCCATAGTTGGACCTACGGACCGTAGGTCTAAACTGAAGGTCTGAGTCCGGTAGTTAATTTTAAGGGCTTTTTGGTCTTTTCCCTAATTAACTTATACCTAATCTAAGTTGGTTTAGTCATAATACTAGAGCCTATAAAAGTCATCTAAGCCTAAATTCTACCCATTCTAATCACTCTTCAAATTCCCCCAAATCCCTCCAAAGATTTCCCCAAATATTTCTCTCTCAAAAGCTTGAAGAAGAAGGCTAGGGATTCAAGCCAAGTCTCCAAATCCTTCATTGATAGTGGGCTTTGAACTCCAAGGTATGATGGCTTTCACCTATGGAGTACTTTCCTCTATAGGGTTGCTAAATTCTCTAATTTTTTAAAGTTAGATTCTCCAATAGGAATTATAGTTTTCTTCTATCTTCTGGGTTTTTTTCAAATTATGATACAATTGATTGTTTTAAGTCTTTTTATGCATGAATTAAGTTAATTGCATGTTTTGAAATTTAAACCTCATGAACCTATGTGAAATCCATGATTTCTAGACTTTGATCTTATGATGAGGTTTTGAACTATGAAAGATGAAATTATGAAAATTGCATGTTCTTTATGAAATTGAGATAAATGATTTAAGGTTGCTTTGAGAGTGAAGCATCAATGTTGTTTTTGTTGAATGTGAAAAGATTTTCTCACATAAAAGATTCATAAGGGTTGAAAGGTTTTCTCAACTAAACATTGAATCAAAGAATTAAGGAACTATTATAATGAACTTTAGCTTGGATTGGCTAGTTGATGTGCCCTCCATGAATAATAAGACAAGAGGCGAATACCCATCTTTACTAATGATAAGATAAGTTAAGATTAATGACTATTCCGTGAGATTTATGCTTAGCACCGAGTGGACAAGCGGCGATTACCCATGTCCCATAAACTATGTGTCACCATAGGATGATTGTCTTAGATAGAATTAGCTAGTGGATCTACTTAAGCTAGAAGTTTATGGTTCTTACCTTGGCAAGTAAGGACACCTCTTTTCGGTGTGGGGTAGACACCGGATTCCATTTTATAGCTCACATGGTCTATGTCAGTTAAGACTAATTTCCCACATAAGGAACTAAGGTTACTTCCAAAAAGGGGTATTGCAAGCATGTTTTGTCAAAATTGATTTCCTTGCATTGACCATGGTTTTTAACTCATGTTTTCCATCATGCTATTTTATGATTTAGCTTGGTCATTGCATCTTATGTATATCCTTTTTAGAATGATTTTATAACTTCTATACATAGTTATCATACTTGGTACATTCTATTTACTAACGCATAATATGTCCTACATTGTTTCACTAATGTAGGGCATGAAGACTCTTCTCCCTCCATTCATGGCTAGATCATTGTACTTGTGATTAAGAAGACTTGGTGAGTCCTCATAATTCGAGGATAATGCCACATTTATAGTTTTATGTCATTTTACCTTTGAATTTGTATGGGTTACGTCCCAAATTCCATTCTATTGATGTATTAGATGGCTTTGAGACTATGTTAGACTTCCGCTACTTTTGTCAACTCTTTTGATATACAAATTATCTTTTGAACTCTTAAATTCTATTATCTTGTATAATGTCTACTATGTGGCTTGTATGGGGCCTTTCGGGGTCTTATACGCCATGTCACGTCTAGGGGAAACTTTAGGTCATGACAAACTTGGTATCAGAACCAGGTTTTAGAAAAGTTCTAGGATGTCTCATAAGCCACGTCGAGTAAAGTCTTTTTCATGGGTGTGAAGCACGTCACACTGTTGAATGAGAGGCTATAAGATGTTTAGGAAATTCCACTTCTTTCATCACTTTACAGTCGTGCAATAGAGTTTAACTCTATATGTCTCTCTCTCCTAATCCCTATCCGATACTTTTCAGGATATGGCCACTCGAAGGGCATATGCTAGGAGGAATGTGAGAGAGAATGTGGAACAAGAAGCTCCTCAAGAAGCTCTTATAGTTTCGGTCGACCTTTTGGCCAAGCAAGTAACTAATGTGGAATTTAGGGCTACTTTTCAAGTGTTGGCCCAAGCCATGATGGCTCAAGCCAATAGGGAGGTTGTGGTCCCCGCGAACCCAAATGTGGGTACAGCGGCATCTAGAGTGAGAGACTTCACTGGGATGAATCCTTAGGAGTTTCATGGATCTAAAGTTGAGGAAGATCCTTAAGAGTTCATTGATGAGGTGTACAAGGTGCTAATGATCATGGGTGTAACCCCGGTTGAAAAGGTGAAATTGGTTGTTTATCAACTAAAGGGTGTTGCTCAAGTTTGGTTCAACCAATGGAAGGAAGAGAGGACGGTTGATGCGAGTCCTCTTGATTGGGAAAAGTTTAAGGTTGCATTCCTTGATAGGTTCTTTCCCATTGAGATGAGAGAGGCAAGGGTGCTAGAGCTCATCAACCTTCATCAAGGAAACATGAGTGTGAAGGAATATGCTTTGAATTTCACACAATTGTCTAGGTATGCTCCTACTATGGTTGCCGATCCTAGGGAAAGGATGATGTCATGACCTAAAGTACCCCCTAGACGTGACATGGTGTAAAAGACCCCGAGAGGCCCCATAAAAGCCACTTAGCATACATCATACAAGATAATAGTAGATAAGAGTACAAAAGACAATCTATATATCAAAGAGTTGACAAAAGTAGCGAAAGTCTAAACATAGTCTCAAAGCCATATAATACATAGAATGAAAGTGGGACATAACCCATACAGGTTCTAAAAGGAAATGACATAAAACTATAAATGTGGCCTTGTCCTCGAATGTATGAGGACTCACCAAGTCTTCTTAATCACGATACAATGATCTAGCCACGAAAGGATGGAGAAGAGCTAGATCCTACATTTGTGAGAACACGTAGGCAAGAGTATGCGTTAGTACAAAGAATGTACCAAGTATGATAACTATGCATAGAGGTTATAAAATCATGCTAAAAGGGGCTATACATAAGATACAATGACCAAGTTAAATCACATGATGACATGATGGAAAACATGAGTTAAAAACCATGATCAATGCAAGTAAATCATCTTTTAAACAACACATACTTGAAATACCCATTTTGAAAGTAACATTAGTTCATTATGTGGGAAATTAGCCTTAACCGACATAGACCATGTGAGCTATAACATGGAATCCGGTGTCTACCCCACACCGAAAAAAGGTGTCCTTACTTGCCAAGGTAAGAACCATAGTTTCTAACTTAAG
This sequence comes from Solanum appendiculatum, assembly GCA_018342035.1. Lineage (NCBI taxonomy): Eukaryota > Viridiplantae > Streptophyta > Magnoliopsida > Solanales > Solanaceae > Solanum > Solanum appendiculatum. Next base: position 26,451 of record JAGDQO010000462.1, read on the forward strand.
TGGATCCACTAGTTAATGTCTATCAAAGACAACCTATGGTGGAACATAGTTTATGGGACATGGGTAATCGCCACTTGTCCACTCGGTGGTAAGCATAAATCCCACTGAATAGTCATAAATCATAGCTTATCTTATCATTAATAGACATGGTTAATCGCCTCTTTTCTTATCATTAGGGGACATGGGTAATTGCCTCTTGCCCCTTTTTATTCATAGAAGACACATCAAATAGCCAATCCAAGCTACATTTCATTAGAATAGCTCCTTAATCTTGATTCAAATTTAGTTAAGAAAACCTTTCAACTCTATGAATCCTTTATGTGAGAAAATCCTTTCATAAATCATATTTTGAGTAGTAAGTGAGAAATCATTTCACAACACCACACAACAACATTGATGCTTCACTCTCAAAGCAACCTTAAATCATTTATCTCAATTTCATAATGAACATGCATATCTTCATAAATTCATCTTTTCATAGTTCAAAACCTCATCATAAGATCAAGGTCTAGAAATCATGATTTTCACATAAGTTCATGGGAATTCAACTTAGAAACATGCAATTAACTCAATTCATGCATAAAAAGACATAATTCAATCAATTAGATAATAATTTGAAAGAACACATAAGATAGAAGAAAACCCTAATTCCAATTGAAGAATCTAACTTTACAAAATTAAAGAATTTAGGAACCCTGTAGAAGAAAGGACTCCATAGGTGAAAGTCATCATACCTGGATGTCAAAAGCCCACAATCAATGGTTAATTTAGGAGACTTGACTTGAAACCCTAGATCTTTTTCTTCTTCTTCTTCAAGCTTTTTAGAGAGAGAAATATTTGAGAGGAAACTTGGAGGGATTTTGGGGGAAGTTGAAAAGTGATTAGAACGGGTAGAATTTCGGCTTAGAAGACTTATATAGGCCCTAGGATTAAGACTAAACCGACTTAGATTAGGAATAGATCAACTAGGGAAAATATCAAAAAGCCCTTAATAATAACTATTAGATTTTGACCTACGGTCTGTAGGTCCAACAACGGGCCATCCTGGTCAACCGTAGAAAGATTCTGAAACCTACATTTTTGACCTTCAAACGACGGTTTCCATGTATGGTCCGTTGGTCCACTTATGGGCCGTACATACCAACCATAGATCCCAACTTTGACCCTCAAATATTTCACTAAGTCTGGGGATGACCTACGAGACCTATCTACGGTTCGTAGAAATAATGGCGGACCATCTTGTTGAATCGTAGAAAGGATCCTGAAACTTGACATTTACAAAAAGTTTACCTTGCCCTCTACGGTTCCCACCTATGACTCGTAAGTTAACCTACAGTCCGTAGGTGGCTTCCGTCAGTACTGGCATCAGTTCTAAAAAACCAAACATTTTCCTTTTTTTCGAATATGTGGTTTTACAGATGAGTAAGTTTGTTTTGGGAGTGTCCGAAATGGTGGTCAAGGAATGTCGTACCCTATTCTTATCCATGATATGGACATTTATCTCCTAATGGTTCATGCTCAACAAATCGAAGAAGACAAACTAAAGGAGAAGTCTAGAGAGACAAAGAGGCCTAGGATCGATGATGGTGACTTTTCACACTCAAGGCCCGATGGGCATGGTCGTTCTAAATTCTGATAAAGATTCTCCGATCAAGGTTTCTTCAATGCTCCGGCTCCTAAATTCAACAAGAAAAGAGTGTAATCCTAAGCCTCAAGGAGGAAATGGTGGTGGATCTTCATTGTCTACATGTGTTAAGTGTGGAAGAAAGCATGAGGGTAAATTCCTAGCCAGTTCCAATGCATGTTTTGGTTATGGCAAGACGGATCATAAGATTAGGGATTGTCCCTCTGTTGCTATGAATGAAGGAGATAACCATCGACGGGTTCAACCTTATCCTTCGACAGGTTCTAGCGGGAGTCAGAAGCAAAACAGATTCTATGCACACCAAACTCGTAATGAGCGCAATAGGGTTCTCCCGATGTGGTTATCGGTTGTTGAAAGTCTTTAGTCTTGATGTTTATGCTTTGCTTGATCCCGGTGCTACCTTGTAATTTGTAACGCCATATGTGACTATGAGGTGTTATGTTCTTCTAAATGTGTTGATAGATCCTTTTTTCGTCTCTACTCCTATTGGTGAATCTATTGTTGCTAAGAGAGTCTATAGAAATTGTCCCGTCTCTTTATCCCATAGAGTCGCTCATGTTGATCTAGTAGAGCTTGAGATGTTAGATTTCAATGTTATTCTTGGGATGGGTTTGTTGCACTCATGCTTTGCTTCAATTAATTGTAGAACCCGAGTGGTCAAGTTTCAGTTTCCAAATGAACCTGTTCTAGAGTGGAAGGGGGGAAATTCTATGATTAAGTGTCGATTTGTTTCTTGTCTTAAAGCTAGAAAGACGATTTCTAAGGGTTGGATATACCATTTTTGTTCAGGTAAGGGATAGGGATTCTGAAACCCCTATCTTTGTGTCGATCCCCATTGTTAATGAGTTTCCAGAAGTGTTTCTCAATGATTTACCAGATGTTTCTCTTGAAAGGGAAATAGACTTCGGTATTGACCTTCTCCCAGATACGCAACCTATCTTTATTCCTCCTTACCAAATGGCTCCAACAGAACTTAAGGAACTAAAGGAGCAATTGAAAGATCTGTTGGATAAGGGCTTCATCCGATCAAGTATCTCTCCATGGGGTACTCCAATTTTGTTTGTTCGGAGGAAAAATGGTTCACTTCGTATGTGTATTGATAATCGACAATTGAAAAAAGTTACCATTAAGAATAAGTATCCTCTTATGAGAATAGATAATTTGCTTGATCAACTTCAAGGAGCAAGCTATTTCTCTAAGATTGACCTTCGGTCGGGCTATCACCAAATGAGGGTGAAGGAAGATGACATTCTGAAGATGACTTTTGGACTAGATATGGTCATTACAAATTCTTAGTAATGTCGTTTGGTTTGACAAATGCACTGGTTGAATTTATGGATTTGATGAATAGGGTGTTTAGACAATACCTAGATATGTTTGTGATTGTGTTCATCGATGATATTTTGATTCACTCAAGGAGTGAAGGTGAGCATACCACTCATTTGAGGATTGTGTTGCAAGTCCTCAAGGACCAACAACTCATTGCAAAGTTTAGCAAATGTGAGTTTTGGTTGAGATCCGTGGCTTTTCTTGGTCACATTGTTTCCAGTAAGGGTGTTGAGGTAGATCCTAAGAAGATAAAAGTGGTTAAGAGTTGGCCTAGACCTCTATCTCCTACAAATATTTAAAGTTTCTTGGGTTTGGCTGGTTACTATAGAAGGTTTGTTGAAGGGTTCTCTTCGATTGCCTCTCCATTGACAGCATTGACCCAAAAGAAGGCTAAGTTTGTATGGTCTAAAGCTTGTGATAAGAGTTTCCAAGAATTGAAAGATAGGCTTACCTCCGCTCCAATATTGACTTTACCAGAAAGGTCAAATTGGATTTGTGGTTTATTATGATGCCTCAAGAATTGGGTTGGGATGTGTTCTTATGAAGAATGGGAATGTCATTGCTTATGCTTCAAGGAAACTTAAGATTCATGAAAAACCTATCTTACCCATGACTTAGAACTAGTGGCGGTTGTGTTTGCTCTAAAGATTTGGAGGCATTACTTGTATGGTGTTCATATTGATGTCTTCACCGACCACAAGAGTTTACAATATGTGTTCAAGCAAAAGGATTTGAATCTTCGCCAAAAGAGGTGGCTTGAGTTGATAAAGGACTATGATATGAGTGTCCTCTATCACCCCGGAAAGGCGAATGTCGTGGCAGATGCTCTTAGTCGGCTATCAATGGGTAGTTTTGCCCATATAGAGAATGGTAAGAAGGAGTTAGTTAGAGATGTTCATAAATTGGCCCGATTGGGTGTTCGGTTGGTTAATTCTAATGAAGGTGGCGTTGTTGTTCATCATGGTTCAGAATCATCCTTTGTGTCGGATGTGAAAGCAAAGCAAGGTCTTGATCCAATCTTGATGGAGTTGAAGGAAGCGGTGCTTAAAAAGTTTGTTGAGGCTTTTTCCCAAGGGGGAGATGGTGTACTCCGATATCAAGGTCGTTTGTGTGTTCTCAATGTTGATAGTTTGATGGAGCAGATTTTATCAGAAGCCCATAGTTTTCGATATTTCATTCACTCGGGAGCCACCAAGATGTACCGTGACTTGCGGGAGGTCTATTGGTGGAATGGAATGAAAAATCGCATTGCGAAATTTGTGGCTAAGTGTCCAAGATATTAGTATTCCTACTTGGAAGTGGGAAGACATGAATATGGACTTTACTGTTGGTTTACCCTGCACCCGGTGACAACATGACTCGATCTGGGTTATTGTGGATCGTATGATGAAATTGGCTCATTTCATTCCTGTCAAGGCTTCTTATTCAGTGGAAGACTATGCCAAGTTATACCTAAGGGAGATGGTTAGGCTACATGGAGTGCCCCTATCCATTATATCCGATCGTGGTACCCAATTCACTTCTATATTTTGGAAATCTTTCCAAAAGGGCCTTGGTACCCGTATTAAGCTTAGCATGGCCTTTCATCCTCAAACCTATGGGTAAGCGGAGCGTACTATCCAAACTTTGGAAGATATGTTGAGAGCTTGTGTGATAGACTTCAAGGGTAATTGGGATGATCATTTGCCTTTAATTGAGTTTGCTTAAATAATAGTACATGAGGCTATGGAGAAAGTTTGGCTTATTGGAGAAAGGATGAGAACGACTCAAATTCGGCAAAAGTCATATGCCGATGTTAGAAAAAGAGATCTAGAATTCGATATTAATGATTAGTTTTACTTGAAAATCTCACCCATGAAGGGTGTACTGAGGTTTGGAAATAAAGGAAAACTTAGTCCCCGTTATGGGCCCATATCAGATTTTGAGGCATATTGGTAAGGTTGCCTATGAACTTGATTTGCCTAATGATTTATCATCGATTCATTCGGTTTTCCATGTCTCCTTATTGAAGAAATGTGTTGGTGATCCAGCATCTATAATGCCATGGGAGAGTCTTAGTGTAAAAGAGAGTCTTTCTTATGAAGATGTCATGACCCAAGGTACGCACTAGACGTGACATGGCGTACAAGACCCCGAAAGGCCTCATACAAGCCACTTAGCATGCATAGACAAGATAATGAAAATCAAGAGTATATAAAACTAAGTTCAAGTCATAAGAGTTTTATAAAATGAAGCGGAATTCTACATAGTCTCAAGCCATCAATTACATCAAAGAGTGATGGGGACGTAACCTACACATCACATACAAAAGTCTAGAATAGAAAGACATAAAAGAAATGAAAGAGTCTCGGTCCTCGAAGCATGGGGACTCACCAATCTTCAAGAATCCTTCAACTAGGCTCTAGCCACGAATAGATGGAGAAGAGTCATCACACTCTACATTAACAAATCAATGTAGGTAAGAGTATGCATTAGTACAATCAAGTACCAAGTATGATAGCAATGCACAAAATCACTTAAACATGCTAAAACGGGACATTTTCATGACATGTAATGACCAAGCTAAAACATGAAAAAAAGTTAGAAACATAAGTCATAAACCATGGTCAAAGCAACCTAAACATCTTTACATCACTTGTGAAATATCTTTAAAAAAGTACTTTAGTTCATTGTTGTGGGAAGTAGCATTAACCGACATGTAAGACCATGTGAGCTATCAACATGGAATCCGGTGTCCTCCCTACACCGATAGGGCCATCCTACTTGCCAAGGTAGGACCCTTAAACTTCTAGCTTACATGGATCCACTAGCTAATGTCTATCTAGAATATCTTCCTATAGGGGCACATAGGTAAGGGATAAGGAGATTGCTACTAGAAAACCGGCCTCTACATACGGGAGAGCTTCCATCTCAATATCCTCTCAGTGCTAAGCATAAATCCCATGGAATAGTCATAATTCTTATTCACCTTGTTATCCATGGAAAGGTTCAACTAGAGTTACCAATCCAAGCTAAAGTTCATTAGTCTTGACGTTTCATCTTCGATGGACAAGTCCAAGCTTACGTCATTAGAATAGCTCCTTAAACCTTTGATTCAACTTTGGTTGAGAAAACCTTTCAACAAGTTATGAATCCTTTATGTGAGAAAACCCTTTCACATTCATAGATTGAGTAATATGTGAGAAACCCTTTCACAACTCAACAACAGCATCATAAAGGCTTCAATCTCAAAGCAATTCATAAATCATCATAAATTTCATAATTGAACATGCATACTTTCATAAAAACCCCTCTTCTGATCATTCATAATTCATCATGAAATCATGGCTTTAGGAAACATAAATCATGCATGGGTTCACATAGATTTCATAAAATTTATCTTCTTCACAATTCAACCAATCAACATAGCGTAATTTTTGAAATTTGGGAAATCACATGGGTTCATGGGGATTCTTCTTAATTCATGAAATTCAACTCAATTCATGCTTCATAGTTCATAAAACAATCAATTAAATCAACATTGAAAAGAACCCATGGCATAGAAGAAAAATCCTAATTTCAATGGAGGATTTCTAACTTGTAAACTAGAGAATTTTGGAACTCTATGGAGGAAAGGGCTCCATAAATGAAGACTATCATACCTTGAGGTTCAAAGCCCTTAAGCAATTTGAGGAATGGAAGCTTGACTCTTGAATCCTAGCTTGACCTCTTCTTCTTCTTCTTCATGCTTTTCTAGAGAGAGAAATATTTGGGAGAGGAGAGTTTGGGGAATGATTTGGAAAGGGTATATTTTAGGATTAAAAAAGTTTATATAGTGTTAGGAAGGGTAAGGAACCGACCTAATTAAGTAAATAAGTCATTGGGTGAAAAGACCAAAAGATCCCTTGAAGAAATTCCTGGAACCCCTCACCTACTACATGACCTACAGTTGGTAGGTCAACCTACGGACCGTAGGTGACCAACCGTAGGTCACACTGCCTAAGCCCCAAAATTTTATAAATTTTTCCCTCCCCAAACAGTAGCACCTACGGCTCCTCCCACCACTTGACCTATGGTTGGTAGGTCCACTAACGGCCAGTAGGTCAAGTCGTGGGTCACTTTATTTTTAAAAAATCAAAGTTTTTCATTCTTTTCGAATCCGAGGTGTTACAGAAGAGATTCTGGTTGAGATTTTGGACCGGCAAGTGTGGAAGTTAAGAAATAAAGAAGTTGCTTCCGTAAAAGTTCTTTGGAGGAGTCAGTTAGTTGAGGGTGCTACATGGGAGGCCGAGGCCGATATGATGTCCCATTATCCTCATCTCTTTCCCTCCGACCCTATTCTAGCTTGAGGTATTTAGTTCCTCATGGTCCACTCTTTTTGTCTCATGTGTCTTAGATATTCCCATGATTCCTCATTTATGCATGTTCATGAATAAATTTTTGAGAAAAAGAGTTAACTTGATTGATTTCTTCATGTTATGTGCATTTGAGTATGAGTTGCATATAAACCTTATGAAATGATGATTTGAACATGCTATAGCTTGGAGTTGATGTTTCCTCCTCGGATATGTGCATTTACGTGATTGCATTCATATTGGGCTATTAGATCTAGTCCTTACCCTCCTTATGATGTCTTGAGTTTCATTCGAGGACGAATGTTCCCAAGGGAGAGATATTGTAACACATCGAATTTGAAAAGAAGGAAAAAATTTGGTTTTTCAGAACTGGTGCCAGTACCGACGGAAGCCATCCATGGACCGTAGGTTGACTTACGGCCCATAGGTGGGAACTGTAGATGGCAAGTTAAATGATTTCAAAATGTCAAGTTTCAGAACCCCTTTGATGGTTTGCTAGGACGGCCTGTCATTCCTTGTACGAGTCATAGATAGGTCTCGTTGGTCTCTCCCTCACATAGTTAAATTTTAAAGCCTTAAGTTGGGATCTACGGTTGTCATGTACGGTCCGTCAATGGACCTACGAATTGTACATGGGTTCTGTCAATTAAAGGTCTAAATTAATAGTCTCTGAATCTTTCTATGGTTGGACAGGACGGTCCGTAGTTGGACTTACGGACTGTAGGTCCAAATCATAGGTCTGAGTCCGGCAGTTAATTTTACGAGCTTTTTGGTATTTTTCATAATTGACTTATACCTAATATAAGGAGTTTTGTCTTAATCCTAGACCCTATATAAGTCTTCTAAGCCTAAATTCTACCCATTCTAATCACTCTTCAAATTTCCCCATATCCCTCCAAAGATTTCCCTAAGTATTTCTCTCTCTAAAGCTTGAAGAAGAAGGCTAAGGATTCAAGCCAAGTCTCCAAATCCTCCATTGATAGTGGGATTTGAACTCCAAAGTATGATGTCTTTCACCTATAAACTCCTTTCCTCCATAGGGTTCCTAAATTCTCTAATTTTGTAAAGTTAGATTCTCCAATTAGAATTAGGGTTTTCTTCTATCTTATGGATTCTTTCAAATTATGATCCAATTGATTGATTTAAGTCTTTTTATGCATGAATTGAGTTAATTGTATGTTTTGAAGTTGAAACCTCATGAACCTATGTGAAATCCATGATTTCTAGACTTTGATCTTATGATGAGGTTTTGAACTATGAAAGATGAAATTTTGAAAATTGCATGTTCTTTATGAAATTTAGATAAATGATTTAAGGTTTCTTTGAGAGTGAAGCATCAACGTTGTTGTTGTTGAATGTGAAAGGATTTTTTCACGTAAAGGATTTATAAGGGTTGAAAGGTTTTCTCAACTAAACTTTGAATCAAAGAATTCAAGAGCTACTCTAATGAACTTTAGCTTGAATTGGCTAGTTAATGTGCCTTCCATGAATAATAATACAAAGGGCAATTAGCATGTCTACTAATGATAAGATAATTTAAGATTAATGAATATTCCATGGGATTTATGCTCAGCACCAAGTGGACAAGCGGTGATTACCCATATCCCATAAACTATGTGACACCGTAGGATGATTGTCTTAGATAGACATTAGCTAGTGGATCCACTTAAGCTAGAAGTTTATGGTTCTTACCTTGGCAAGTAAGAACACCTCTTTCAGGTGTGGGTTAGACACTGGATTCCATTTTATAGCTCACATGGTCTATATCGGTTAAGGCTAATTTCCCACATAATGAACTAAGGTTACTTCCAAAAAGGGGTATTGAAAGGATGCTTTGTCTAAAATGATTTACTTGCATCGACCATGGTTTTTAACTCATGTTTTCCATCATGCTATTTTATGATTTAGCTTGGTCATTGCATCTTATGTATATCTCCTTTTTAGCATAATTTTATAACTTCTATGCATAGTTATCATACTTGGTATATTATATGTACTAATGCATACTCTTGCCTACATTGTTTCACTAATGTAGGGCGTGACGACTCTTCTCTCTTCATTCATAGCTAGAACGTTGTACTTGTGATTAAGAAGACTTGGTGAGTCCTCATACTTCGAGGACAATGCCACATTTATAGTTTTATATCATTTTACCTTTGAACTTGTATGGGTTACGTTCCAAATTTCATTCTATTGATATATTAGATGACTTTGAGACTATGTTAGACTTCCGCTACTTTTGTCAACTCTTTTGATATACAAATTATTTTTTGAACTCTTAACTACTATTATCTTGTATGATGTATGCTAAGTGGCTTCTATGGGGCCTTTCAGGGTCTTATACGCCATGTCAAGTATAGGGGGCGACACTTTAGGTCGTGACAAGATATTATCAGAAGCTCACAGTTCTCAGTTTTCTACTCACCCTAGATCCTTCATGATGTACCATGATCTACGAGAAGTATATTAGTAGAATGGGATAAAGAGGGATATTTTGGAAATTGTGGTTAAGTATCCAAATTGCAAATAGGTTAAGGTTGAGCATCAGAAAGATGGCAGTATAACTCAAATATTAGTATTCCCACTTGGAAGTGGGAAAATTTTAATATGAACTTCATCACTAGTTTACCTCACACGCGTCGTCAACATGACTCTATTTGGGTGGTTGTACACAGATTGACTAAGTCAGCGCATTTCCTTCCGATTATGACTTCCTATTCAATCTAGAATTATTCTAGTCTTTACATTTGAGATTTGGTGATATTGCATGGAGTTCCATCATCCATTATCTCAGATAGTGGTAGTCAGTTCACCTCTAAGTTTTGGAAATCATTTCAGAAATGTCTTGGTACTTAGGTTAAGCTTTGCAAAACCTTTCATCCACAGACACATGGTCAAGTTGAATGGACTATTCAAACCTAGGAAGATATTTTGAGATCTTGTGATTAACTTTAAAGGTAATTGGCATAATCATTTACCTTTGATTAAGTTTACTTATAATAATAACAGTTAGCACTCTAGTATTCAAATGGCTCCATTTGAGGCACTCTATGGTAGGAGGTGTAGGTCTCCTATAGGTTGGTTTGAAGTTGGTGAAATAGATTTTATAGGGCCCGAGTAAGTTCATGAGGTCATGGATAAAGTTTGACTTATTAGAGGTAGGTCTAAAATGGCCCAAACTAGAAAGAAATCTTATGCAGATGTGAGGAGAAGGAAGCTTGAATTTTCTGTGAATGATTGGGTTCATCTGAAAATTCGCCCATGAAGGAGGTGATGACATGATGAGTTGTAGATTTACACTCATTTGAGGCCTATTTAGCTCAACAATTAGTGAAATAAATGCGAATAATAAAGTAATGAGGAAGGTAAAGAGCTAGATACTATAAGTTCCTATTGGAGGAACAAGCTTCTGACGATTTAGACCCCGAGTGCTACGATAGTCCTAATAGCTGTTGACCCGGTATATTGAGTCAATAACGAGTTAAAAAATAGAACTCTAGCTCCCAAGTGTACATGGAATAAAAGAGATAAAAAGGATTAGATGCAATTTAATCTATCAAAAGAGTTCCTAAAGCAGTGAGCAGACTCAACAAATCATATCAATGGAAATATATACTTATCATAAGAAATTATACTCAAATTTAACATAGAAATTCATCGCACATGATGATTATTTTCAATACAACCAATTTTAATTTTTTTAGTAAACAAATAAGATACATACTTGAGAGAGACTAGAGGGTACAAATAATCCTAAATTATATATGGCAGGACTCTGAATAGGCGAGCAAACAATGTTCATGACATCTTGCTAAAAACCATACAATATACCATTAACTCATGGTTAAGCACATATATTGACTCTAAAGCTTAACTATCTATCATGTTGATAGAAACTAGTTCTAAGAAAAAGTTTAAGGTAGCTTAATCCAGTATCAAAAGAGGAACCAAGAAGAGAGAAAGTCATTTGAAATGAAACCCGCAAACGTAGTCTGCTACCCATTGTTATTGATATGTACATATGAATATCCACTGTCTCAATCAAAAATTCACACGAATGATCTAAAAAAATCAAATAGATGATAATAGATGGTAACATACCTTCAAGTAGGATCAGATCCTTTAAACCATAAGGAAGATGGACAGAAAAGTCACATTCATAATCTAATTACTAAATCGTTTATCCAAAAGTTAAAGCAGCAACTTGTTTACCTTGATTTTAGATCTCTAAACAGTATCATTCTTTAAGCTAGTCCTTACACTAAATGGATAGAAGTTGGTACAATACTTATCAAGAAATCATTTACCTTAGCAATGAGTGTTCAAACTATATAATCAACTTCGAAAAAAGTTTAGGTTACTACTTCCATATGTGCACAATGAAAACAAACAGAATAATGAACCTCAAACAAACAGTTAATTACATTTTAAGCCTTAAAGATAACATTACAAGATTTCTGTAATAAGAAGTCAAGTCTGCGCAAAGTTTAGGACCTTTCAGAGCATCTTTTGTGTTAAATTAAAGGCTGCCAACGCTTGTACACATATGGTCGGGCGCAGAAAATAGTTAAGACACTTACAACAGTGTGCCAACATCCCAATCAGGCGTTACAACAATTTCATAATAGCCACATGAATATACTTTCGAAAATGTATTTGTTAGACAAACAAACATACTCATAATGCCAAACTTCTTAAGCTAATACTAGTACACAGAGAACCTGCAAGCGCACAACTAGATACCAGATTGACGAAATAGATGTAGTTTTATTTCACATTTTTACATTTTCAACTAGATGGATTCTTATTCGGACGCAATATGTGTTGCTGAAATAATACCCAAACAGGGGATTTGAGAATGCAAGAACACGTTTTCTCTTGCTAAGACAAAAATTAATTTTGTAAGTGAAAAAATAGAGCAGAGAATTCCCATTAAAAGAGTGATAAGTATATATTAACAAACTATCTAAATTCCAAAGCTAACAAGATCGGAGATTTCCTACAGCCAGATTTGAACACATAAACATAAGAGTTTCTTTCTAGTTAAGGGAACACTTTCATAGACGACACAAAATACATGGAACAAAGGTCATCCTAAGATGATCCATAAACTTGTGATGAAGGTTCAGTCACCCCTAACACAAAATCATAAAAAATGAGGTTCAACACTTTAGTCGAATGGACCTCTTGTACTCATTAGCGAAGCTGGACAGTAGCATCTGGGAGTAATACAAGAAATATTTTTTTAAAGAAAAGGAACCAATTTTACTAAGCGTTTATCACCTTAGAAGTTAGCCCATTGTAAACATAATAATATGGTGGAAAATAAAGCAACAGAATGGCCATCTATATGCGAAGAAAACTTTCCAATTAACCTGCTTAATTCCTTGCTAATCTTTAAATTTGTACAAAAACTCATGAAAACAAGCTTAGAGAGGATATGAAGAAATTACATTTGCGAGTAAAGCCATTTTTAGCAGCCAAATTTACAACCTCAATTCAACTTATTATCCTTCACGATCATTTATGACCAAATGACGAGAATAACACTTGAAACAGCTTTAACCATAGAAGTAAGGCAGATTTGAGTTTATATTTGTAAACTAAGTAGTACCATTATTACTTAGGCAGAATGGTTTGAGTCGGTGAGCACATATGAAACCATTCCGACCAAATCGGGACTAATCCAGTAGCAAAGCTTCACGCTTAGTCAATCATTATTTAAGACTAAAATTAATACTTTCATCTCCATGGTATAAAACACAATGACATACAATCTAATAGTTAATTGTAGTTTCAATGTTAAAGCTTGCGAAATATCCTTCTTCATGTTAAATTAAATTCTCATCAAAGTAAACAACTAGCCAAAGATGTAACCCGTAAATGAGGTCATGTTCGAACGTTTAAACATAAAAAAGGTACAGCGCTGCTATGATAGATCTTACTACTGCTATGATAGATCTTACTACACTTAAATTTGTAAGCCTCTTAATTAAGGGCTGCTTACATCTTGTAAAAACACACAAAAAACTGAGCATGAAATGGCTAAACAACCACTATGATGTTAGAACATCCCAATAGACATCACAATAATAACAGCCATCCGTACTTAAAACTTCACACTTTATAGAATTTACTCAAATTAAATCACAAGTCACAAATACTTTTTAAAACACTTAATGTGAATGAATCAAGGAACTCAAAACTGATTTCTTTTTGCATTTTTCATGACAAGTTAAAATGGAACAGCCACCCCCCCCCCCCCAATTTAGTTGCAAAGGTTATATTCAATACTCAAATGAACATGTGACGATTTCGAGATACATATATGATGCCAGCTCAAGCTTAAGACTAAAAAATATTATTTTATTTTTTTCAAACAAAGTTGTACGCTGAAAATTATTTTGTGAAGGCGATCAAACAGAGAAACAATTAGAGCTATTGTTGTGTTCTAAAAAAATGTTGATCCAGATGCCACAGTAACTTTAGACAAAGGGGCAACCATGCTTTTGAAACTGAAATTAATGTATAGCTTCCACACTTAAAACGTCAAACACTCATAAAATTTATTTCAAACTAATCATATGCCGCAAACTCTTTAAGAACATATAATCTATTATGAAAATCCCCAAACGACTGTAGATCATATGCAAATCCACATTTTCACACCTATTAATCACTTAATAGTCAAATCCCCAAACTGTACATACAATTAATAATTCGTGGAACTAAACTTAATGTAACTAAGACGGGATATGATTTACCTTGGGTAGGGCAGCGATTGAAGTTGTCAAATATCGAGTTCTAAGCTAGCGACTCCGACTCCAACAACTTCGACTTACGGTATTCCGAGAAGATTAGAAAAAATTGATTGAGAACAAATGGAGAGCGAACAAAGAAGGAGTAGTAGATTGCTAAATAATTTTGTGATGTATTTTCTTGATGTCCTGAATGGGGAACCTAAGGTACCCTTTTATAGCCAAATTTGAGGCTCAAATGGTTCACAAAGGGAGCTTCAAGATTCAGAATTTGAATTCTTGATAATCCAAATTCACCTTTTCAGATTGATATGATAGAGATAGAGACGTTGACGACTAAAATCCAATGGTACGAGCTTAAATATGGTGGTTATCGAGTTTTCTCCTCTTTTTCAAGGCAAACAATAAAGGAGAAGCTTTTCAGGGATTTGCAAATTCATGGGCAAGGGAAAAAGGCGACGTGGTGTGATGGAGATGGTGACATTGCCGCTGAACTGTCGGTTCTAAGCAAGATTCGGTGAGTTTCATCAAGTTTCTCTGGTTTGCCGACAAATGGGGGGCTGAGGCGCTTGGGTCGAAATTGAGCGAGAGAGAAATAAGGTCTGTTGGGTTAGGTTTAATTAGTTTAGGTAAAAAATAAATAAAAAGAAATAAATTGGTTAAAATAATACTATTCTCTAAATTATTTTTCACTTAATTAATTTAATGATACTTTTTTTTCCTAATTAATTTTCTAAAAATGTGTATATACGTATATTACTTATATTATACTATGTGAAATGCGCGTAGCAATAGCCCGCAACTAAACAAAAAGGAAACTTCAAATAATGACGTAGCAAAAATTATTTGGAATTCGAAAGAAAAGTTAATATACTAACATTTTGTTAAAACGAATGGAGAAAAGAATAAATTATAAAATATTTTTAGTTGAGTAATTTTAATACTATATATATATATATATATATATATATATATATATATATATATATATATTGCAACTTAGATAGTTTTCATACGCGTAATTATAAATCCCACATAAAAAATGATGCTATAACTAATAACGTAGGGAAATTGTTTGGAGTTTTAAAATAAAAGTTTGTTATACTAATATTATAAAATGTTATTTAATAATTTGTGTATATATGTATTTTAAATAGAGAAATAAAATATCTTCAAAATTATTATTGGAGCCAAATTTATTATTTATTAAAAAAATTAAAAATTATTTCGAAAAAAATAATCAAGACTAAGAAGCATAGAGAAATTAATTTTAAAAAAAGGGAGAGCCAAAATTGGGTATCAACAACAGCTACCAGGCTTTATGCGATAGGTGAATTATTAGTACATTTATCGTAGTTTAGAAATAAATACATTGGTGTCTTATCGACCATAAATCATATGTCATTAAATGGTTAAACTTCTACAGCTAATTAAATATATTTTGAAAAATGTATAATTCTCAAACAAATGATATACGAGGCATGTGGCATATAAACAAGTGGTTTACAACATCTATAACATACAAGAAATTAACCTTCGACTTGTGGGTGTATATCCTCTAATGTGTATAGACATAACATGTGATTTAGTATTTTTTTTATGAAGCCCATAATGCATGAGCATGAAGTCTGTGAGTCATGTAACATGTGAGACCTTATGTCATAAAATATATAATACCTAAACACATTCTTTATGAAACAAGTAATATTTCAACAATAATTCATATCGCACATGGTCTAGAATACAAATAACATGGGAACATTCACCTTATAAAAAAAAGTTTACACATATGTCGATACATTTATGAAACATAACTTGTAAGCACATTATTTATAAACAAGTTACATGTAACCAATAATTCATATACTGTATAATTTATATATGTGTTATGTAAACAAATATTTTAAGAAATTTACGACTGCAAACAACTAGTCTATGACATATGGGAAAATAATCTATAGCTCGTATGCACACAATCATGTGATCGATTCTTTCTGAAAACAAGTAATATATAAGCAAATAATGCATAAATCATGTAATCATGTAAGTCTTTATCTTATGAAGCATATAAAATAAAAATAACTAGTTTATGTAAAACATAGATAAGTCTCACTAAATAAGTAAGTAAGTTTATGTGGTTTAGCAATTAAGTTTTGATAGACTTACAAGTAAATTCATAATAAAATGACAAATAAGTCTCTATGGATGACAACAACAACAATAAAAAATTAATAATTAATAAGCCAGCAAATAAATTACTCCTAAATAACAAAATAAGGTCCCGTACTACAAATCACTATATTCACTAATACCTATACTTAATTACTTAGCTTAAACGATTCTCCCCACTTATCTTATTAGCTTCAAAATTTTATTATGGTAGCATAATTACTCAAATAACACTACCATATTCAATAAAGACTATAATGAGTTCAAAATACAACAAACACCTTTTCTTAAGATGGTCCGCACATAATATTCACTACATGAGTTCTTAAAAAAATAAATTAAATGATCGTTAGAGAAGTAAGATACCTCAAATGGATCTAGGGAGCTTCATTGTCCCTATGCACAATGTAATACAGAGCATAGATAAATATCAAATACATAATAAAAAAATCTATAGAAATCTTAGAGAGTAAACTCTTATTATCTTGTTTCAAGCAAAGACTCAAAACTGAACACATATCATAAATTTGGTCCATATAGCAATATGAGAAGAATAATACTTAATAACTTAGGAACCTGATCATTACATGCTTTCTTTTATAATATTAGGAGCTACAAGTACTTATCAATCCGAATAAGCAAAAATAATTTGACATGATAATTAATCTCTTTTCCCCAATATTTTTAAAAAGAAATTTTACAAATAATCAAGAATGCAAAATATGATTAACCACTCAAATATAGAATATAAAGAAATATGTCAAAACCTATGATCAAACAAGTGAAGAAAATAATTATAACAAATATTTCTTTAAGCTTTCGTGAAGAACGTTTATATAACAAAATTCGCATTAAGGAGAGTGCATATATGCCCACAGTTCATGTAATATGCATCATATAATCATATTCTTTATAAAAATAGGTAATATATAATTAATAATTTACATAACATGTCACTGTAGATAACAGGTTAGTGATACAAATAATGTGTAAGTCATTAACCTCAAATGGACATTTAGCATGTAGGCTAGTTAACTTAGGAAAACATTATCATGTATACCTTTACGTCATGAAACACATAACACATATGGTCTTACAAGCAAATATACAATAAAATATTCTCATATAATTTTTTTTGACGACCTTTTCTTATAGGCATCTAATGCCATGAACAATGAAAAAAATTTGCCGGGATCATCTTAGTCATGGTTTATAATATATAATATACCTAGCATATCAGTCGATATATAAAATATAGGCATCTTCTGTATAGAATTCAAGACATGTAAGAAATTGATCTAATGTAGTATATTTATCATGGAAAAATTACTTACAACACAAGTATCATATATATAAATGCTTTCCAGAATAAAGAAGGAAAATATCTTATAACTAGAAATTTATGAACCAAACGACAAGTAATAGTTAATATATAAGACGTGTAACACAGATAATCCTATAAACAAGTAAAATATAGCAGATGTGCATATGAACCTATATTAATTTAATTCACTAGATAACTAGTATCTAAATAAATGATGCTATCATTCCTTTAGTCCCAGAAGCAATGTACCCTAACTAAGAACATCATTTTACACACACTCACAAAAACATATATATAAATATATAAAGTACATAATTCAACTGATTCAGATAACATCGTTTTATATCTCAGAATTAACAACTTTCCTCCTAAAGACCGTTAAACAATATTATATTCCCTGCAATTATGAGTATTAAATTTTTGTCTAATCCCCCGATATTTTCTAATTGTAACTTTTACTCGGGTAGTAATCTCTTTGAACTTATTATAAATATACACAAATTTTCACATATAAATCCTTATAAAAAGATGAAGATACTTACTCTTGAACATAGTACATATAGAATAACTCACATAAGTCATTGTCGAGTCATGGTATTCAAAGATACGCAATTTATAAAAGTCAATCATGTGACTAGGGGTTACGAGCCGGAAAATGCCTCCTTGACAAAATAAACATTTGACAATTTCATATAATATACGGTCGCCTTTAATAAACAAAATTTATACAACATTTTAGGAAGAATATGAATTAGAAGTAACTTTCTATGACTTATTTTTAATGCACGATCTATGTGATAAAAGAAAAGTAACTATTTCTAAATGCCTGGTAACCTCCTGATTATAAATGTGGTGCACAACACACTCATAAACAAGACTCTACTAGACATGACTTGTGAACTTCCTAGGAACGACTTGCTCTGATACCAAGTTTGTCATGATCCAAACTAAGGAAGGCACAACTGGCACTTAGTACATTATTTGACCAAGCTAGCCACTATAACACTATGAAAGGGAAACAATAAGGGCCGATAGTGCCATCATGATAAACTGATGAAACAAGATAACTAGACCGCCGAGGTCACAACAACATCAATGACATAATGAAAGGGCCGACAAGGCCAACTTAACTGCTAAAGAACTAGTACAATAAGCCGATGAGGCTATAAATAGAAAGTTGAAAAGACCCAACATAGTATGTCTACAAGTCTCTACGAACATTACAACTAAGTTGGTTGAGGAAAGCCCCCAATGAATACCAAAAATTATATACAAAACTTGAGTATGTAAACTCTCTAGACAACCAATAACTCCAGGAAGAATGGAGCTTACCAATCCTTAACTGAGATAACACCCCTATTGCAAAGGTTGATTAAGACCCTTGTCTGAACCTGCAGCACGAATGCAGCATCCCCAGGCAATGGGATGTTAGTACAAATAAAAATGTACTGGTATGAAAGGCGGGAAGTAGAATCATAAATAGCTGCAGTAAAAAGGATAATAGAGATACCGCTTGAAACTGAAACTCTGTTAGCCTCCATGATCGATATCTGACCTCATAGTAATTAAATATGCATGGTATGCTCGTGTAATCATATGTCGTGAATACATATATATAGATGCAAATGCATGACATACTCAACCAAATGCTAGCAATGGTGGTGCCTTCCGGTAGCTAACTGACATTATATTCGCCAACTTATGGTCATCTGTGTCTCATACGTATAAATATAGACAATAGGCCACATACCTCCCGATTATAGCTCAGGAGTAGAATGCATAGCATGCCATGTCATGAATTTGTAATGCACATATGTTTCCATAATCATGTTGTCAATCTTGGCCCATTGGTACTCTTTTTCTCATACTCCCGTAATCACTTTTGTATGGCATGTAAATGACGCATAGAACCTCTTAGGAACTCAAAATGAACCTGAAAGCTTAACTTGACTTTGAAAGGTAACTGAAATTTGAGAATTTTCACAAAGATCTTAAGGTGAGTAAACAATCTCCTCGTAACTTCATTAAACTTTCATACGGCCATTTAGGCCTACAAAACTCATAATAAACTCGAAGCTCTTGACTCAATTTCAAAACTCAAAAGGAGACTGACATTCTTGACTTGATTCAATGTAAACAACTCCAAGTTGGTAATAGTATGAGCCTGTTTAAAAATAAGATTGTTTGACAAGTATATAACAAAAAGTATAGAGTACAAGATTTAGGTGTTAACATCGGTTTCAAATAATATTTTTGTAAATGCTTCTAGAGAGGAAGAATGGCTGAACAACTCCTTTAGGTATAACATAATAATTCTTCAACATTTCAGCCTCTCTCTTAGTACAATAGCTCACTGATAGATACAAGAAATAACAAACTTGATGGAAAATAACTTTAACCATCTAACATACTTCTTAATTCTACAAGTACGATAACGGTACGATAAGATCAAGGAGTAAAATCAGCTGACATCCCAATGCTCTTCATAGAGGGTCTTCCTAGGAATATAATAGTAAAACAAATGACTCATTCGATGATTTGCAACTATTTTTAGATTTGTGCGATATGAAAACAAAGAATTTTGCCTTAACATACCTTGAATACGATTGATGAATAACTTGGTATACATATTTGATTTCTTTTTAGTGAGCAAACATAATGCAAAAAAACGTTTTTCCATGAAATCTTCCTTTTTTCAAGTGCTTCTGTGTGTACCTACATGTCATATATATGTAGAGACAAATGGAGCAAAAAGAAGACAAATGGTTGTTGAAAGTTTTCAAGATACCACTCAATAATAAAAAAAGTGCAGATGCTTATAAATATAATTTAAAAGAGGCAGTGAGGAATTGAGAAATGAAAGAAGCATCAATTAATTATCACATATAAATTAATAATTTAATAAGTTTACAATGTTACTATAAATATATAGCTAGTCACTGCAGACATATTTGTTGTACTACTCCTTCACTTCCACGTGGAAGTGGAGGTTCTATCCATTCATGATACTTATCCTATTTTGTAAATATTTGGGTATTGTATAGGCTCGTGGTAAAATAAATATAATTTTTTAAAATATATCATAATTAATAAAAAATTATTTTGAACAAAGCCTGCTACATATAATAATAATTTTCTTGACATAAGAAGACTCACTATCTATAATACTAATAGATAAAATTCTTATAAAAATAAATACATATACAAATATATTGTAGCTAAGAAAATTTTTCTATAAATATTTAAGACATTTTAGAAAAGTAATAAATATATATTTTTTTAAATTTTGATTAAAACACAATGTTATCAAATCACACACGGTGCTACGATAAAAGTCTCGAATTTAGGCTCATAAGTCTTCTATACGATACAAAGGACAACTGCAAATACATGTGGTGTTACAGTAGACACGCTAGTTGAACTAATTGTATTCTTAATTTAATTGAGGACAAGCAAAAGTTTAAGTTGGGGGTGTTGATGAGCGGTTAATTTCCACTCATTTGAGGCCTATTTAGTTCAACAATTAGTGTCCTCAATACCTAATTATGTCCTATTCTGGTGATATTTTGGTGTTATGCAGTGATGAAAGCCAATGAACAAGGCAAGGACTAAACCACACAGAGAGAGGCCATAAATGTTGAATTTAAGTGAAAACCCCAAGCTGAAGCTCGCCAAGAGAAAAGGACGAATTGCCAAAATGACCAACTCCACGAAAGTTGACAATGTTCGATAAAAATGGGTCAAGCCAAGTGGGCAAGGTAAGAAGAATTCAGCGTTCCACCGAATGAGAAAAGGTGAGCTAAGTTTCACCACCGAATGTGATAGACTTTCGAGTTAAAATAAAGGTTGAAAAGGCGATCAAGGTGAAAATCAGTGACTCACCAAATGGGAATGGCTGACTCAGTCGAGTCCGCTAACTGAGGTTCAAACACCTGAAGGCTGAGACCAAGAAAGGGCGAGCTCAAGGACAAGACGGCGATCCGCTGAATGAGTTAGGCAAGCCCGACTAATATCGTTGAACAAGTCATAAAAGAAGTTTGAACTCATTTTTGGGGAGAATATAAATAGTTAATTAGAGAGAAAAAAATATAACTTTTATAAATTCCAACTTTAACATACTAAGTTTGAGTTTTTTCTCTACTCTCCTAAGTCTTGGGGGTTTTTTCTAGCTTTGAAATTAACATTTGGAGAGTTGAATTCAAAGTGGGTCTTGAAGATCCCTGCTTATTATTAACTTATTAATGACTGAAATCGTCATGGGTGTAATTTCTTTCCTTTTTATGATGTTTGGTTGAAACCTCAAAGTCTAAGAGGTTGATTATGGGGTTGAGTGTTGATGTATTTTAGTGGGTTTGGTGCCTTGCTCTATTTTATTGTTGTTCAATCATGGGTTCAAGTCATTTAACATGAAATTAATTAATGTGTTAAGTTGGCCAACTTAACCCTAGGCTTGATCTTCGATTGATGCCCGAAAGGGATTAATAGAAGTGGTTAGATGGTTCGATGCTTGCAATTTAGGTTTGATTTCTATATTTTCTTGAAAAAGGAATTGTAAACTTATCTTCATTGCTAAATCGGCTCGAAAAAGGGATTTTCATAAAGTAAAATAATTGTAATTTGCATAAATGAGACGGAAAGGAGATTTTATGCCATGATACTTTGAGATCGAAAGAAGATTAGTGTCATTAATTGTAATGACCCTTCAGATCATTTTTTTGTTTGTGCCTTCTTCCGGTCGTTTAGAGAGTTCCTGTAGTGACCCCAAGTCATTTATGACTTGCTGGCATTGTAGGTTCGGTTGCCTGGTCGTTCGTTTAAGTTTTGTGCAAATTTTCCTATTTTGGAGCTTTTAAAGCGTGAAAAGCTGATTTCGGTGATAACCTCAGGTAAATGACCTCATAAGGAAATTTTGACGGTTCCATTAGCTCCGAAGCGCCCAAATTAGGCTAGAAGGATGATTGGCCCGAGTCCCAAGGCTTTCGGTGTGAGTTTAGGGCCAGTTGGCGCTTTTAACCTTCGAAATTTGGCGTAAGGTTGACTTTGGTCAACATTCTTGGTAAACGCACTCGGATGAGAATTCCTTCAGCACGGTTAGTTCTGAAATACCGAGTTTGGTCTAGAATGACACTTCATGTGCTTCCCGAAGCTTCCGATCTAATTCTGAGGCCCTCGGTAGAAGTTGGCTAAATTGGCGCTTTGATGGGGTAGCATATCTCGTTTGCGTACACGGGGTTCTGAATGAATCTCGAGCACCCCGTCGGAGTTTTGGGAATGCCCAAAACTCAGCTGGTGCACAGCTGATGTTGCAGACTCATTCCTTCTTCGCGTTCGTGGAGGTGTGGGTCTGTCTTCTCCGCGTTCGTTGAGGTTTGAGATCTCCTTCCCCGCGTTCGCGGAGGTCTGAGAGGTCTGGGGACTCTTCCTCTCCGTGTTCGCAGATAGGGTTCCGCGTTCACGGAGGTGAGGGTCCTTTCCTTCCCTGTTCGTGGGTCCCAGGCCACGTTAGGTTTTCTCAAATAATCGTTGAATCAATAACTAGGAGCTATTCTAATGAACTCTAGCTTGGATTGGCTATTTGATGTGCCCTTCCACGAATGATAAGACAAGCAGTGATTACCCATGTCTCCTAATGATAAGACAAGTTAAGAATTATGATTAATTCGTGGAAATTATGCTTAGCACCGAGAGGATATCGAGATGGAAGCTCTCCCATAGTGGGGTTTCTAGTAGAAATCTCTTTATGCCATAACTATATGCCACCATAGGTTTGTCTTATATCGACATTAGCTAGTGGATCCACTTAAGCTAGAAGTTTATGGTTCTTACATTGGAAAGTAAGGACATCTCTTTTTGGTGTGGGATAGACACCGGATTCCATGTTATAGCTCACATGGTCTATGTCGGTTAATGCTCAGTTCCCACAATAATGAACTAAGGTTACTCTTTAAAGGTATTTCAATGTGATTTAAAGGTGTTTAGCTTGCATTGACCATGGTTATGCTTATGTTTTCTAACAAGTTATTTTAGGATTTAGCTTGGTCATTGCATGTAATATAAAGTCCCTTTTTAGCATGATTTTATAACTCGTATGCATTGCTATCATACTTGGTACATTCTATGTACAAACGCATACTCTTGCCTACATTGTTTCACAAATGTAGGATCTGACGCTTCTCCCTCCATTCGTGGCTAGTGCTTGTATTAGAGACGTATTGAAGATTGGTGACTGGTGAGTCCTCATGTTTCGAGGACCGAAACTTTTTTTATTGCTTTCATGTCTTTTCATCTTTGATTTGTATGTAATGTATGGGTTATGTCCCAATCATTTCTCTCTTTCATGTATTAGATGGCTTTGAAACTATGTTAGACTTCTGTTATGACTCGACAACTCTTTTTAATATAGAACTGTTTTTTGAACTCTTTAACTCTATTTTCTTGTATGATGTATGCTAAGTGGCTTGTGTGGGGACTCTCAGGGTCTTATATGCCATGTCATGTCTAGGGGATACTTTAGGTTGTGACAAATTTGGTATTTAGAGGACAAGGTTTTAGAAAATTCCTAGGATGTCTCATAAGCCACATCGAGTAGATTCTTGTTCATGAGTGTGAAGCGTGCCACACTTATGAATGAGAGGCGATAAGATGTTTAGGAAACTCCAATTCTTTCGTCATTCTAAAGTCGTGTGATAGAGTTTAACTTTATATGTCTCTCTTTCCTAATCTCTATCCAATGTTTTCAAGATATGGCCACTCGAAGGGCATATGCTAGGAAGAATGCGAGAGATAATGTGGAACAAGAAGCTCCTCAAGAAGGTCGTCAAGTTCTGGTCAACCCTTTGGCCGAGCAAGTGACTAATGCGGTGTTTAGGGCTGCTCTTCAAGTGTTGGCTTAAGCCATGATGGATCAAGCCAATAGGGAGGTTGTGGCCCCCGTGAACCCAAATATGGGTATGACGGCAACTAGAGTGAGGGACTTCACTAGAATGAATCCTCCAGAGTTTCATGGTTCCAAGGTTGAGGAAGATCCTTAAAAATTCATTGATGTGGTGTACAAGGTGCTAATGATCATGGGTGTGACGCCGGTGGAAAAGGAGGAATTGGCCGCTTATTAACTTAAGGGTGTGGCTCAAGTGTGGTTTGAATAATGGAAGAGTGAGAGGGCGGTTGATGCGGGTCCTCTTGATTGGGAAACGTTTAAGGTTTTTTTCCTTGATAGGTTCTTTCCCCTTGAGATGAGGGAGGCAAA
This sequence comes from Solanum appendiculatum, assembly GCA_018342035.1. NCBI lineage: Eukaryota > Viridiplantae > Streptophyta > Magnoliopsida > Solanales > Solanaceae > Solanum > Solanum appendiculatum. The sequence continues at coordinate 51,256 of JAGDQO010000462.1, forward strand.
GGTGCTTGAGTTCATCAACCTTGGTCAAGGAAACATGAGTGTGAAGGAGTACGCTTTGAAATTCACACAATTGTCTAGATATGCCCCCACTATGGTTGTTGATCCTAGGGCAAGGATGAGTAAGTTTGTTTCGGAGGTGTCCGAAATGGTGGTCAAAGAATGTCGTACCGCCATGCTTATCAATGATATGGACATTTCTTGTCTAATGGTTCATGCTCAACAAATCAAAGAGGAGAAACTTAAGAAAAAGTCTAGGGAGGCAAAGAGGGCTAGGGCTGATGATTGTGACTTTTCACACTCAAGGCCTGATGGGCATGGTCGTTCTAAATTTTGACAAAGATTCTCTGGTCAAGGTTCCTTCAATGCTCTGGCTCCTAAGTTTAACAAGGAAAGGGTGTCTAACCCTAAGCCAAAAGGAGGAAATGGTAGTGGGTCTTTATTGTCTATGTGTACTAAATGTGGAAGAAATCATAAGGGTAAATGCCTAGCCGGTTCCAATGCATGTTTTGGTTGTGGCAAGATGGATCATAAGATTAGGGATTGTCCCTCCGTTTCTAAGAATGAAGGAGATAACCATCGACCGGCTCAACCATATCCTTCGTCAAGTTCTAGTGGGAGTCAGAAGCAAAACAGATTCTATGCACTTCAGACTCATTATGAGCAAGAGGGTTCTCCCGATGTTGTTACCGGTATGTTGAAAGTCTTTCAACTTGATGGTTATGCTTTGCCTGATCCCGGTGCTACCTTATCTTTTGTGACGCCATATGTGGCTATGAGGTTTGATATTCTTCCGGATGTGTTGTTAGATCCTTTTTCAATCTCTACTCCTATTGGTGAATCTATTGTGGCTAAAAGAGTTTATATAGATTGTCCCGTCTCCTTATCCCATATAGTCACTCATGTTGATCTTTTAAAGCTTGATATGTTAGATTTCGATGTTATTCTTTGGATGGATTTGCTGCATTCATGTTATGCTTCTATTGATTGTAGAACCCGAGTGGTCAAGTTTCATTTTCCAAGTGAACCCGTTATAGGATGGAAGGGGGAAACTCTATGCTTAGAGTCGGTTTGTTTCTTGTCTTAAATCTAGAAAGATGATTTCTAAGGGTTGCATATACCATCTTTTTCGGGTTAGGGATATGGATTTTGAAACCCCTATCTTTGAGTCGATCCCCATTGTTAATGAGATTCTAGAAGTGTTTCTCGATGATTTACCTGGTGTTCCTCCCAAAAGGGAAATAGACTTCGGTATTGACCTTCTCCCAGATACGCAACCCATCTCTATTTCTCCTTATCGAATGGCTCCGACAGAACTTAAGGAATTAAAAGAGCAATTGAAAGATTTGTTGGATAAGGGCTTTATCCGACTGAGTATCTCTACATGGAGTGCTCCAGTTTGTTTGTTCAGAAGAAAGATGGTTCACTTCGTATGTGTATTGACTATCGACAACTGAACAAGGTTACCATTAAGAACAAGTATCCACTTCCAAGAATAGATGATTTGTTTGATCAACTTCAGGGAGCGAGTTACTTCTCTAAGATTGACCTCCAATCAAGTTATCACCAATTGAGGGTGAAGGAAGATGACATCCCAAAGACAGCTTTTTGAACTCGATATGGTCACTACGAGTTCTTGTTAATGTCATTTAGATTGACATATGCTCCGGCCACATTTATGGATTTATTGAATAGAGTGTTTAGGCAATACCTAGATATGTTTGTGATTGTGTTTATTGATGAGATTTTGATTTACTCAAGGAGTGAGGATGAGCATATCGATCATTTGAGGATTGTGTTGCAAGTCCTCAAAGACTAACAACTCTTTGCAAAGTTTAGTAAATTTGAGTTTTGGTTGAGATCATTGGCTTTTCTTGGTCACATTGTTTCCGGTAAGGGTATAGAGGTAGATCCTAAGAAGACGGATGTGGTTAAGAGTTGGCCTAGACCTCTATCCCCTTTAGATATTCAAAGTTTCTTGGGTTTAGTTGGTCACTATAGAAGGTTCATGGAAGAGTTTTCTTCGATTGCCTCTCCATTGACGACTTTGACCCAAAAGAAGGTTAAGTTTGTATGGTCTGAAGCTTGTGAAAAGAGCTTCCAAGAATTGAAAGATAGGCTTACCTCCACTCAGGTGTTGACTTTACCTGAAGGATCCGATGGGTTTGTAGTTTATTGTGATGCTTCAAGGATTGGGTTAGGATTTGTTCTTATGCAAAATGAGAAGGTTATTGCTTATGCTTCAAGGCAACTTAAAATTCAGGAAAAGAACTATGCTACCCATGATTTAGAACTAGTGGCAGTTGTATTCGCCTTGAAGATTTGGAGGCATTACTTATATGGTGTTCATGTTGACGTCTTCATTGACCACAAGAGTTTGCAATATGTATTCAAACAAAAGGATCTAAACCTTCGACAAATAAGGTGGCTAGAGTTGCTAAAGGATTATGATATAAGTGTTCTCTATCACCCTAGTAAGGCGAATGCGGTGTCAGATTCACTTAGTTAGTTATCCATGGGTAGTATTACTCATGTTGAGGAAAATAAGAAGGAATTGGTTCGACATGTTCATCAATTGGCCCGATTGGGTGTTCTGTTAGTTGACTCTACTAAAGGTGGTGTTATGGTTCATAATGGATCAGAATCATCTTTTGTATAAGATGTAAAGGAAAAGCAAGGTCTTGACCCGATCTTGATGGAATTGAAGGAAGTGGTGCTTAAAAAGTTCGTTGAGGCTTTCTCCCAAGGGAAGATGGTGTACTCCGATATCAAGGTCGTTTGTGTGTTCACCTGGGAGCCACCAAGATGTACCGTGATTTGTAGGATGTCTATTGGTGGAATGGGATGAAGAAGGGTATTGGAGAAACTGTGGCTAGGTGCCCTAATTGTCGACAAGTGAAAGTTGAGCATCAAAAGTCAGGAGGTTTGTCCCAAGACATTAGTATTTCTACTTGGAAATGGGAAGATCTGAATATGGACTTTATTGTTGGTTTACCCCGCATTCAGTGACAACATGACTCGATTTGGGTTATTGTGGATCGCATGACGAAATCGGCTCATTTCATTCCCGTCAAGGTTTCTTACTCAGTGGAAGATTATGCTAAGTTGTACCTAAAGAAGATGGTTAGGTTGCATGGAGTGCCCCTATCCATTATCTATGATCGTGGTACCCAATTCACTTCTCAGCTTTGGAAATCTTTCCAAAAGGGCCTTGGTACTCGTGTTAAGCTTAGCACGGCCTTTCATCCTCAAATTGATAGGCAAGCGGAGCATACTATCAAAACTTTGGAAAATATGTTGAGAGCTTATGTGATTGATTTCAAGGGTAATTGGGATGATCCTTTGCCTTTGATTGAGTTTGCTTATAATAATAGCTATCATTCGAGTATTGGTATGGCCCCATTTGAGGCTCTTTATGGTAGGAGGTGTAGATCTCCTATAGGTTGGTTTGAAGTTGGTGAAGTTACTTTGATAGGTCCCGAGTTGGTACATGAGGCTATGGAGAAAGTTTGACTTATTAGAGAAAGTTTGACTTATTAGAGAAAGGTTGAGAACGGTTCAAAGTCGACAAAAGTCCTATGCCGATGTTAGAAGAAGAGATCTAGAATTTGATGTTAATGATTGGGTTTACTTGAAAATCTCACCCATGAAGGGTGTAATGAGGTTTGGAAAGAAAGGGAAGCTTAGTCCCCGTTATGTGGGCAAATATCATATTTCGAGGTGAATTGGTAAGTTTGCTTACAAACTTAATTTGTCTAATGATTTAGCATAAATTCATCCGATTTTCCATGTCTCCTTATTGAAGAAATGTGTTGGTGATCCGATATCTATAGTACCATTGGAGAGTCTTGGTGTAAAGGAGAGTCTTTCTTATGAAGAGGTTCCGGTTGAGATTTTGGATCGGCAAGTTCAAAGCTGAGAAATAAAGAAGTTGCTTCCGTAAAGGTTCTTTAGAGAAATCAGTTGGTTGAGGTGCTACTTGGAAGGCCGAGGCCGATATGATGTCTCGTTATCCTCATCTCTTTCCCTTCATCCCTACTCTAGCTTGAGGTATTTAGTTCCTCATGGTTCACTCTTTTGGTCTCATGCGTCTTAGATATTCCCTGATTCCTTATTTATGCATGTTCATGAGAAGCTTAATTTTTGAGAAAATTAGTTAACTTGATTGATTTCTTCATGTATTGTGCATTTGAGTATTAGTTATATATAGACCTTATGAAATGATGCTTTGAACATGCTTTAAGCTTGGAGTTGAAGTTCTCCTCGAATATGTGCATTTATGTGATTGCATTAATGTTGGGATGATAGATCTAGTTTCTACCTTTCTTATGATGTCTTGAGTTCGATTCGAGGACGAATGTTCCCAAAGGGGAGATATTGTAACACCTCGGATTTGAAAGGAAGGAAAATTTCAGGTTTTTCAGGACTAGTGTCTATGTCTACAGATCCCCACCTACGGACTGTAGGAGCTCCTACGGGCCATAGATTTCATCCGTAGGTAGTAGGGAAAACAATTTCAAGAATCAAGTTTCAGAACATCTTTTACAGTTCGTCAAGACGGCCCGTCATTGAAGCTAAGTCCTCCATTGAAGATCACCCAATTTCCTCCAATTTCTAGAGGGCTGTGCTAAGGTATGATGGTATTGACCAATGGAGTTGCTTCCTCCATTGGGCCCTCCCTTTTCTTCATGAATTTCAAGGTTCAATTCCCTTCAAGTAAGCTAGGGTTTGATAAATTGTTATGGGTTCTTCTAGAATGAGTTCAATTACTGACTTAATGCTTTGTAGTGCACGATCTAGCGTGGGTAAAGTAATTTAGTGCACAATCTAGCGTGAATTACATGTCTAATTGTAATTATTGCATGGACCCCCATGATCCCAAGTAAATTCTCCCCAATTTGATAATCTATGCCTTGATTGTTGGGTTGAGATATGAATTGATGAAATTGAGGGATTATTTATGAAATTGAGCATGAATTGGGGTTAAGTTCATGAATTTAGCATGTTCAAGTAAAAAACATGATTTTCCTCTTTTATGTGGGTTACTTCAAGTATGACTAAATTGCCTTGATTATGACTTTTAAGAGCTAGCTTGCATTGAATTGCATGGTTTAAAATAAAGGCAATATGAACCCATTAGCTATGAAGAAAAAGCATGATAGAATCATGAAGAAAGAGGTTTATAGAAGCAAGCATGTTTTATATGAAATCTATGATATTTTGATGTTGAGTCTTGAAAGGATTTTCTCATATAATGCTCAACCTAAGCTTGTGAAAGGTTTTCTCACATGTAAAGGATTCATAACTTGTTGAAAGGTTTGCTTAACTAAAGTTGAATCAAGAGCTTAAACAAGCTATTCTAGGGGTGTAAGCTTGGACAAGTCCATGATAGAAGAAACACTCAATGAAGTAAGTTTTGACTAGTCCATGGTATGTGAAGTCATGTTTAGCTTGGATTTGAAACCCCAGTTGTGCCTTTCCATGGATATCAATATTTATGATTTTATAATGGGAATTATTCATAGAACCGAGTGGACGGGTGACAAGTCCCCATATGTCCTATGGGATTCGACCTCGACCTAATACGTTGGGTAATTATATTTCTAACGATCACCTACTTGTTGAATTGTTATATGAGTAAACTGAGCATTATCATGTACAAATATTAGAGTATATTGAGGTATTTTAATGGCGATTCGTTAGCATCAATGGGGAAAAGAGATTTATGGTAGTTTAAATGGTGGATGTAAACATTGATAAAAAAAATATGATTAAAAATTGTGAATAATAGAAACTTTGAGAAAAAATCGAATGATGAGTTTTAGTTATTTAGGAAAGTGATAATACTAGTGAGAACGAAGATTGTGGTGGTATGTCTAATGTAAAAAGAATGGAGAAAGGTAAAGGGATGAAGGAGGAATGATGTGAAAAAGAAAAAATATTAGATATTTTTTAAAATATAATAATAAATAACGTGTCATTTAAAATGTGATGTGGATGATGATATGTTATTTTTGTCGAGCCTTTGAAGTTCACACAAAGCCAAAGGAGTTTAAAATGCTTAGTTTCAATGAGTTTAAGGGAGAAAATATCATAAATAGTCTCTTAATTGTAGGAGTAGGTTTAAAATGGTCCATTAACTATATTTTTGTTGGATTTAGTCCTTCAACTATTCAAAAACTTGTAGATTTGGTCCCTTAGCTATACATTTATCAGTTTTAGTCCCTTAACTATACATTTATCAATTTAGTCCTTCAAGTATTTAAAAACTTATTGGGTTTAGTCTCTGTCCAATTTTTATACAAATAACTTAGGTTTATATTAACGAAATCCATGTCTCGAGAAATGAACTTTAGCCATTTTTTCAGTTGTTTCTCTCTCTCCGCTACTTTTACTTCAAATTACCCTTATGCAAAGAATTTTAACCTCAACGATTCAAAATAAAATTCACGAGGAAAGAAAATATAAGTCATAATTTTACTCAACGGACGATCAAATGAAGCCTATTATTGCTATTAATGACTTGAATATACTAAACTTTATTATAAAAAGAAAAAAAATTATTACCTGTTGAATTCACAATTTGTACTCCAATGACTTTTTTGAAGGGAATTTGTTTAATTTTTCAGAAGTAGAAATTTATAAAATGGTAGATTTGCAACCTTTTTTTTACTTTTTTTAAATAGATTGATTTTATTATTCTATTCATTTTATTTTATGTAGAGAAATTTGAGTAATAAGATCAAATATCTTATTTTTCTTTTGTATAAAAAATAAAATTAAAAAAATTCGCGCTGATTATGAACCGTTAACCGCCAAAGAAGGGAATACAACATATTCAAGTCATTGACGACAATTATATGCTTCATTTTATCCTCCATTGAATAAAATTAGGACTTATATCTTCTTTCCTCATTGATTTTATTTTGAATTCTTGAGGTTATTGTTCTTTTTTATAAGAGTAATTTGAAGAAAAAGTAGCGGAGATGGAGAAACAACTAGAAAAATGAGTTAAAGATTATAAACCTAAGCTATTTGTATTAAAAAAATGGACTAAGACCAAATCTTATAAGTTTTTGAATACTTAAAAGACTAAAATCGGTAAGTGCATTGTTAAGGGACCAAAACTGATAAGTTTTTGAATACTTAAAAGATTAAAACTAGAACCGTCAATATAAACTAGACCCGTTGGGCCTGCCTGGCCTAACCCGTGATTTGATAGGGTTGGGCTAAGATTTTTGAAGCCCATTTAAGAAAAAGACTTTTTAGCCCGGCCTGAATAAGCCTGCTGATTTGTGGGACTTAAGAAATATGGGTAGGGCCGGCCCGTGGGCCAAATAAAAAAGAATTAAAAATAAAAATAAAATAGAGTATTAAAAATAAGAAGAGTCCAAACTCAAAATCTATTCAAAGTTTTCAATATTAAAATTTAAATACAAATTATGTTTATTAAATATGTACTATATAAAATAAAAATTCCCTAAAATTTCTAGGGAATCACTACGTAGGTTGTAGCCTATGGAATATTGTCATATTTATTGTGTTTTATTATGATCATTGGAAACAATTAGGTTAATATTTTTATTTTACCTATTTATACTTTTACTTGAAATCGAACTTAATAAATATTATAAATATAATTTTATTTGTGGATTAGATTAACAAGTAGGCACACTAACCCCATGTAATATTGTCTCGTCAATATTTATGATAATATTTTAAAATCATAATTTGATTTTAAAATATACTTTTTAAAAATGTGGGCTGGCCCCGGCACAGCCCGTAATCCACGTACTTGTGGGTTGGGTTCACCATTTTCTGGCCCACAAAAAAAATGGACCAGCCTGACCTGGCCTGTCAAATCTCAAAGCCTACTGGGTTAGCCCGGATGGGGTGGACCAGTCCATATTGACAGCTCTAATTAAAACCGATAAGTGTATAGTTAAGGAACCGAAGGTGATAAAGTTTTGAATACTTAAAAGACTTTAACGGATAAGTATATAGTTAAGTGGCCGTTTTAGACCTAATGGACTATTTATAGCATTTTGTGGAGTTTTAAGGATTAAATTGATACAAGCATGTAGACCATTTGGCCTAAATTGAATTGATAAATAAGAAATGGATATTTATGGTCGATCTGAAGGTGAGAAGTAAAGGCAAAGCAGGAAGATGGAGATGGAGATGGAGAATAAGAATGAGAATAGAGTGGGGAAAAGTAAAGATGAGAAGAAGAATGGCAACGAGATAAAGAGTTTGTTAGCATTGAAATCCATATTCTCTTTCAACGGAAAAAAGCGTAGCGGTGACAATGAAGGTGTCAATGATGCAGCCAAGACTCCGCCTTACCAGCCGTTACCTTTTCTATCTTCACTCGCTAATTCTGTTGTCTCTCGTTGTTGCAAGTAAATTCTTTCTCATTCCATCTTGAAATTATAATTTTTCTGAATTATTGCATGAGGTAAAGGTTGCTATTACTAGTGTACCCAACCTGAAATTGGTTGGAGAAGATGGTTTCAATAATCTGCTACTTGCACAGCTGTAAATGGATGCTGTAGAGTAAGGAAGTGCCCATACTTAGTAAATCAATTAATAAGTAAATATCGCATCTTCATCTTGTGACTTGGGTAACCCTTCTATGAGCTTGTGCCAGAATTTTTAGACGTCTGCCACAATTTCATCTTTGCACATCTTTTTTCATGGCTGGCTAGTAAAACAGATTTGTAACCTCTTCACAACTGTCCTCCAAGGGCGTTAGCTTGCAGGGTCTGTAATTTGTTGCCTTCTGCTGGGGTTTTCCCTATGTATATCTTGCCCTTATATCTCAATACTCCTTGTGACCAGTTATAGTGAGAGTTGGCTTCTTAATTGACTACAACTGCAGCTATAATCCTTTCAACCTGATCATTCCCTTCAAAAATCTTTTCCACCTCCTATCCATGTAGGAAAACACCATAGATTGCATAAGTTTCTCCTTGGTCCTTGGGTATCCTGGATAGTGCATCAGTCATGCTATTTTCAGAACCATTCCCATATTGGATTACATAATTCTGTCCAAGTAATTTAGTTTGGCCTTTTTGCTGAATGACTGTAGTTACCTTCTGCTCCAAGTATTTAAAACTGAAATGGGTCACTCTTAATGATGAAATGTCTGCCTTGAATGTACTCAATGTAGTGCCTCCACCTGTCTATGGCTGCTATTACTTCCAGTTGTTCCTACTCATACATTGACTCCTTCATGTCTTGGAGCTAGGGGCTTGCTGTAGTAAGCAGTAGTCTGTTTTCTTGAGTTAGTACTGTTCCAATTCTCTGGTGGCTAGCATTAGGTAAGCTAACAAAGCCTGGCTTTTCCTCAGTATCTTTCCCATTGATTTAGCTGTGATCTGATTTAGTATTTCCATTCCTGTATCTCCCTTATGCTCCACCAATTTCCCAGCATGTTTGACTATGATCTTATAGTGATCATAACTGGACTGTATGTCATCCAATCCCCTCCAAGAACCACGTCACAACTTTCAGTTTCAGCAGTCTAAATTTGTCAAGGAACTCAATCCTTTTTACCTTCTACTATGACATTTGCACAACTTTGATGACCTAACATTTGATTTCCATCGGCTACTGTTACTCAAGGGAATCTCCTCTAATAATTCAGTCTCAAGCTCCTTCACAGTTTGATATTATAGGATGCTATAATTTCTCCCTCAATCCACCAAAACCTTGAGTGAGAAGAATCAGGTTACTTGAATAAAAATAAGAAAATAATGTGGATCCTATTGTGCAGCCACATGTTCTTCATAAACACTTGGAATGAAATTAAAAATATGGTAATCTTCATATGTTCTTCTTAAATTCTTAAATCCTTTACTAGTGTTCTTGACTGGAGCAATTATCACCTTGTGCAGCCACTTGTTTTTCTTATCCACAACAATCATTACCTTCTCCTGTTCTTGGCCACTGCTTGAGATAAAATGAAGTGAGTGAGTAGCTTCTCTCTATGTCTGAGTTCTTCCTTGAGACGACCAGCAAATCATGTTAAAAGGAAATCTTCTGAAATGGTTGGGTTCCTCATAAGCAGTGATTTGGCAGACATTGAAATATAATTTGCACCTTCTCAGTCACACTCGCGGTTCGCTACCATCAAACATTGGAAACCGTAAATTAGGTGGATGGCTACCTTTGAAACCCATCATATTAACCTCTCCAGGATATGAGATCCTAGGCCTCAGAAGTTTTTCATCACCCCTGCTGGTTGACTCATTCTTTATGGATGCTTTCCCACCAGAGTGGCCAATCATCATACTTCGATGTTCAAACATTTTTATGGTTGAGTTTTAGAACTCCTCCATTTGTTTGGCTTTACCGGATAGCTTAGAGTTCAATATTCATTGTTCTTATCTGTCCCTTTGAATCTCGCCCGTGTATAACCCATGGCTGCTTGCATCTTCTTATCCAGCTGCCAATAGTTCTCATCCGCCTGTTTGGATCTCATTGATTCTGCTCCAGTCATTTGTTCCATTAGTCAAGTTCAGGCTGGTCGCACTAATACTGAAAGTAATGGGCTTATCAAGTTGAGTTTCAAATTTAGCAACTCAGCTGGATTTATCAATAAAATTGGAAATTACGGGAAAATTGAAATGCACCACAATATAGTCTCACAATTCACAGCTAAAACCAGTTCAAAACAATGTCTAGCCGATGAAACTAGAAAGGGCCATAGTCTCTGAAATTGTGCCCATCCATGACCAGCATAGTTGTTGACTTGTTGTAACCTGAAGAACATAATTTGGTAGGAAAGAGATGAGGAAAAAAGATGAGAAAAAATGTAGAGGAAAGAGAAGAATCAGATAGAGAGAAGTGCATTAAGAAAGGAATGAGAATAACCAGATTTGATACACCGCATACCTTTGCAGAATAGATCCTAGCCGTCCACTTCATTTATTTAACCAGTAGTTGTGTTTTGTATTACTGTTAAAACTAAAACTAATTACCCTCTAAATGACATCACTTCATTATTTATGTCCCTCCTTTTTTCCTTTCTATCCCAGGTCATTACTGAGAGGGAGAGTGATGAAAACTTTTTGGCTCCTCCAGAAGTCATAAGAAGTTGAGTTAGTTTTTTGGGTACTATCTTGTGCATCAATCAAACCAATGAGGAAAAAAACGGGCTTTGAAACTTTTATCTGCTCTCTTAGACTTTCTAAAACTTCCCTGTACAGGTAGCGAAAGAAGAATGAATTCTACATTTTGTTGATTGAAAGGAAGCTTACATGCCGGAAATATTTTCTTGCATATTGTCCTCTGTTTACTTATAGAGACTCTTGCAATTTGAGGGAGGGATTTGACCCTAATCATTTGCACCTTATTGGATATACCAAGGAAAATTTGGAATTGACGTACTTTGGATTAGACATGCAAACCCAAATCACATTTAATTTCTGTCTTGTTTTTGAGTTCATTTCAAAGACACTTGAAAACATGTCATTTAAATTTACTTGATGATAGCTGGCACGGGATTACAATGCCTATATGCAATCATGTTAGATATCTAAGCTCAATGTTTCTAGAGAATGAATGATAGATGAAGATGTAACACAGAGAATTAAAATATGATGATTGAACTAGATGAGTGCTATGGGAATATTGTATGATACAATGGTACCTACCAAGTGAAAGGCAAGAATATAGAATGATTGTCAGGCTAACCATGTTATACGAGAGTGATTATTGAGCTTTTAAGGCCCAACATATCTACAAGGTGAGTTCCAAAGGAAGGCAAATGGTAAGATGGATGATAGATCTGTGGTTATACAAGGTTAAATAATATCAGAACATATCACATCCAATAGAAGGTGCAAGTAGCACACATAGAGGATAAAGTGATAGAAGACAATTGAGATAATTTCATCATGTCTTATGTTTGTTGAAGATGTTAATAGGAAACAGGTAGATCTAAATCATATGAAAAGAAGTTGTGTCAAAAAGACCTAAAATCTCTCACAATACATGCGGACTTAGCGAAAAATAAAATACAATGTATGTAAAAGATTTACACATGCAACACCCACTAGGTGGAGTAAGTCTTAATAAGATTAGGTTCAAAATTTGTTAGGATTTTTCATTAATATGTCTGGAGATGTCCATAGAAATTATGTAGAATTGCTAGTGTTAAAGAACATCACGTAACTGAATATAGGTATGAAATAGACACAACAAGAAATGGATAGTGAGAATTCATATAGCGGTCACCAATCTCAAGTAGCTTAAAATGAGGTGTAGTCTTTTTTTCTCATTTCTAATATCTGAATGATGTATGAAAAATCTCTGGTGTTTGGTCAGCTAGCTGTGCTTTGTGGTTTAAATGATCAAACATATTATATAAGGACATTAATCGTTAATGATGTTTGTCTGTAACATGATCTCATTGTTATTGAAATTTAAAATCATCCTTAGCCTATAGGATGCTAGAGAGCATCTGCCTCTTACTCTTCTTTCTTGACGATTGATTAGAGTTGGTGATTGTTCTTGGTTTCATGTCCTCTATGTCACTTTCTAGGGTCCTCATGTCCCTTGAATAGTGTCAACTGTACTGGATAGCTGAGATAAATGTTTTGAATCCACATTTTATCTATTACTTTTATCTTGAAAATTTATATGGTAATCTGCTGTCTTCTTTCATAGGAAGTTCTTTTTAATAAATCTTAGAATTTAAATTAGTAATCTTCTAGACGTTAACCATTTTATCTTATCATAAATATACGGATACCATTTTATCTTCTTGTGAATATACAAATTATTTCTGCTAAGAAGTTTGGTGACTGTAGATCTTAAAGATCTACATTCAACTCTAAACTGGGACGTAATTTTGTCTAGCAGCCAAGCAGTGTGAGAGAGATACCAAATAGTATCTTACCTACAAGCAAAACGAGAAATCTGTCGTTGTCCTTTCCTTGGAGGTTAGATATTAATGTAAAAGAGTCGAGCACTCAAAGAATTGAGAATTTAAGCTGTTGTAGTGCCTTCTTTTCTTAAAAGGTTTTGGCTAAAAGACATAAAATTCATGTCTACTAACTTCAGCAGATTTGTTCAATCACTATGAAGGTATAGCTGGTCCTTCTAATGTAAAAGGCTCCAGATCCTCTTTGTTTTTCCCTTCTGCTGGGAGAGAGCATGCTTGGTGCATGTTTTCTGCAGTACTCTTATATCTATGGCTACCATTTATTATAAGTTTTAGTAAAGCCAGAGATGGATAGGAAATAACGTGTTTTTCTTTTTAATCAGTTAGGACAATAAATTTTCCACTTAAGCATTTGTTTCGCAAGGTTAGTATCTACTAAACCGTTCGATACAAAGCCACAGCATAATTCGATCAAGCTGTGTGTGTACTCTTCTGGATTGTGTTTTGATAATTATTATATTGGTATGTAATTTTATTACTATACCTGTATACCAACACTAAGGTAGTGCTTTCAAAATCACATTAAGAGTCTAGACGAAGTCCTTTCACCACTGCAAGGAGTCAATCATATTCAAAATATCATCTAACATGTTACCAGGAATCAAGCAACAACTGTAGAGATTTTGAAGACATCTCTATACAAAATATATGATAGTCTATTCCATCAAAAAACTATTGTTGCTATCTACCCACACTGTTCATATAATGCAAAGGATAATTTCATAAAAGTTAAAATCAACATGAAGGAGAATTGTTCTCCAATCTGGACTCTGCATCTTCTTTATCCCCTGACCCATTGGCTGCATAATGCTTCTTTTAATCTTCCTGCCTATATTACTGCATCCCCCAAACAAGTTCCGAGACATACTCTAAAGAGGCCAAGTCAGGTGCCAATGTAGAAGAAGATGGTTCACAGATTCTATTGGAGATTTACATAATAGCACCTATGCATAAACTGAATGCTCATTCTTTGTAGATTATCTTATGTAGGCACACAAAATTTGATGCTGTCCGTTCATAGAATTCAGATTTGTCAGCAACTTTGTGACAAGATTTTACAGTAACCTTCATCTGCCTTGGCTGTAAATGGAAAAGAATCTGCCCAATCAGCTTGGCTACTACAACCTCCAACTTCTTAAACAATAAATTAACTCTACCAATTTCTGAATATAAAGTATTCCTTATGAATTTTCAAAAGATTATAGATTTCTGCTTACTGCATGTTCTTCTGTTCTGTTCATGATTGTAAAGATATGACACTTGAGCCTAACTGAACCCCAAAAGCTAGCTCATGAGGGGAGGATTCCCAGGTCCACATAAGCAGACCACCAACCCATTCCTCAACCAATGTGGGACTCTAACACACTATAACGACCCCCTTCACGTCCAAGCATAATAGGGAAGAACTTGGCTCTAATACCATGTAAAAATATGACACTGGGGCCTAACATAATCCCAAAAGCTTGTTTAGGATGGGAGGATTACCTAAGTACATCTAAGCAGACCACCAGTCCATTCCCCGACCAATGCGGGACTCTAACAATAATCCATAGACAAACTAAACCACATTCTAATTGCATCCTAAGTTCTTTCTGAGAAGACTTCGATGATAGATTTTTTCTTTTGTACCTTTTTTCTATAGAAATCAAACAAGAGGTGACCTGATGAAAATCTTGCCACGATACCACTAGAGTTCTAATCTTTCCTGTAAGCTAAGATATTGGTTTATGAGATATCTTATTACTTATTGTCTATCGTGCCTCAACTGCAGGATTTTGCAGGTAGAGATTGAAGAGTTGCAACATCAATTTGATTCAGATCTTGTTGATGATGTTAAACAACCCTTAGTGTATGCAAGAAACTTTCTGGAATTTTGCTCCTTTCAAGCTCTTCAAGTTGCAACCATCCGTCCTGATTATCTAAGCGATAAGGAATTCCGTCGGTTGATGTTCGACATTATGCTAGCATGGGAGGTCCCTGGTGTTGGAAATCAAGTACTAAACTACATGAGATATACTCTGTTTCAAGATTGCTTTCTTTTCTAAATTCCGCTTGCTATTCCATAAGTTTGGCTGTCCATTTGAAAGTCTAACTGTCTAACAATACCGTCATGGAGATGTCTTCACAGGAAACTGCTACTTCTGATAAGAGGGAAGTGGAGGAAGAAGATAGCTGGTCATTGTTTTATTCGGATTCCACAAACATGGCTGTTCAGGTGGTAACTGATTTAACATTTCCCTTTATTTAGTACTCCCTATGTCTCAATTTATGTGATGCATTTTCCTTCTCAGTCTGTCCCAAAGAGGATGATACTTTTAATATATTCATAAACAATTTTTACATTAAACTTCCCATTTACCTTTTTTTGAGATAAGGGTAACTTTGTATTCACAAAAGAAATTCATCATCCAAGAAATGATGAATGAGATGATTTTCAGCGACTCAAATATCTATGGCTTGTTTTAGACCGCAAAGTCTTAGAAATCTTGCCATGTTTCTAAACTCCACATAGTCAAAGTGCATCACATAAAATGGGACAGAGGGAGTATCTATTTTTGGAGTAGAATTTTTTAGATTACTACTTTTTATCTGTGACAGAAAGTGTATACCTTCACTATAGAAGGTTCTATCTTCTTCGAAGGTCATAGAATAAAAAGCCGTTTATAACTGAAGAAAGAGAAATATGTTGTTTCTTGTTGTTGCATTCAATTGCAAAAAAACTTTCTCAGAAGGGCATCATATGATTTAGTCCTGAAAATTTTCAACTGGCTTTTGTTTATACATTTATTTCTGGTCTCTTGTCAGGTTGATGATAAAAAGACAGTTGGTGAAGATTCATTTTCCCGAATTGCTCCTGCTTGTGCTATTGTTGCAGATATTATAACAGTTCACAATCTTTTCGATGTCCTAGCAAGTTCATCAGGTCACCGGCTCCATTTTCTTATATACGACAAGTACATTCGGAGTCTTGAAAAGTATGCTTCATTACTTGAGCATTAATTGTTGGACCCCACTTTACCTTTTTGTTCTTTGGGTACTTTACTTTCTCTCGAAAGATTGAAATCAAGCTGGTTGCAGATCTTTTGAGATTACAGTCAAACCCCCTTATAGAGGCAGGGTTTGTATGAAAATTTTATGGTTGCTATAGTGAGGCGATGTTATATATTATACTGGCATTTGACGTTTTGATCTCATTTATCTGTTATAAACAAAATTACCCTAATTTTTTTTTAATGATTTTGTGCCAAGAAGAAGAAATGTATTTGTTAACCAAAAATATAGAAAGAGTATGAATGTAAAAAAGGCAAACACCCATACTTTTTTCTCCTGAAGTAATGACCATAACTGATGGGTACCATTTGAGTACAACTTTTTTTCCCTTTTGGATATTTGTACTTGAAATTTACTACCCATACTTTTTTCTCCTGAAGTAATGACCCTAACTGATGGGTACCATTTGAGTACAACTTTTTTTCCCTTTTGGATATTTGTACTTGAAATTTACTATGTGGATGACATTAATGATGATTACCATAGATATTTTAATATTTATTCTTATATATAATATATTTTTTACAAAATAATATTACATAATATTTGAATATGACTGTTATAGAGGGGTAATTTTACAAAGCGTGTACTACTGCAACGATGCCACTGCTATTATAAGTATAATGCTGTTATAGAGAAGTAAAATATAACATGAAAAATCGGTTCTGAAGAAAATCAGGTCCTTATAGTGAAATTTTGTTATAACAAGGGCTGTTATAACGAGGTTTGACTGGTTGATTGAAGTTCTCCTGATGCTCGAAGGATGGTAAATCATTAGTTTGATCTAAGTTGGAAAGCTGCTTAAAGATATTGTTTAATATGAAAAGTTCATACACAGTGACACCGCATAGCTAGAAATCTCGGGTTTGCCATTTTGCATTTTCTTCAGTATGTTGTTTTTCAATCTGGATGATCTTGGGGATTATTGTCATGCTTCTCCTAGCTCCATTATTGCAACAATTCACACATCCCCCGAAGTCATTGGCTTTTTGGAAGAGAATATTCCTGCGCTTGTCCCACTTCTCCTTCTCCTGGAAAGTTTGCCTGTACCTTTTTGAAGTTTGCTGTAGGACTTGATAAGGCAGATAAACATTGAGGAGTTTATCAGAGTTCGACTAACATAGTTCATCTTCTTTTGACCCACTTGTATCAGCAATCTATCTCAATTTTGCATTCCATCACTCAAATGACCTGTTCTGGCAACAAAAGTTAGAGAGAAGGGGAAGAGTCTCACTCTAGCAAACTATTTTCTAATTTTCTATTCTGAATTTGGTCTTAATGTTGTAGGTTTATTGGTTAAGGTATGGTTAGCATATACTAGAGAGGAATTCGTATAGTTATCGAATAGCTATCCTATTTATGAAATTAATTATATTAACAAAAGCATCAGATGAAAATTTTTGTGATTCTGGCCTTCTAATTTATGATATAAAACATATGATTTATGTTTTCCGTCGGGAGGAAAAAAATCATATATTTGTCTCCCATTGGGTGCTCTCTCTCTCCCCCCTCCTGTGTTAGCAGAACCGTCATGATAATTATGTTTTTGAGGAACTTTACATATATTATTTGTATGCACTTTTAGACTTGCTTTTGATATGAAGTCTTGGTATATCCAGAGTAAATCTAGGGCTTAATGAATGATTACTAATAAGTTATTTCCTCATTCCTATTCCTACTGCAGGGTGATAAAGGCGGTCCAGAATTTCAGTGGACCTCAATTGGTGTCCAACCTTTCACTTGCAGAGGAAGAGATAGTGCTAGAGGTGGATGGTACAGTTCCCACACAACCAGTTTTGGAACATATGGGAATATCTGCATGGCCTGGTAAGCCATAGCCTTTTTTTTCTCGAAGGATGATTGTATGCCTGATGCTCTGAATACTATAACTCTACTATAATCATCTACGATAGTTTATTTCTTTTGAAATATGAAACAAAAGATGCTTCTGAATTTTAATGACTTCTTCTGCTCTGAAAATTGAAAATTGCATATATAATGAAGGAATTTCTGATAACAATTATTTTGCAAATGATAGTTTCTTGTTGTGGACGCATTTGTGGGCAAGACATAGGTGTGACAGAAAGGCAAATAAATTAAAAATTTAATTATATTGTTAGTAGTTTTCTTATTATTCTAGAATGGAAGAATTTGATCATATTATTAGTAGTTTTCTTATTAGTCTAGAATAGGATTTATGTTTCCTAGTTTCATAAGGCTTCCTATTGCTGTAACAAGATTCCTATTTAAAGGAGGATTTGAGGAATAAGTATGCAGATTTTCAACCAAAAACAAGAGATATGAGTTCTCTCTTCCATTGAACTCTAAGATTTCAGCTTCCCTTTGACGAGCTGAATTCATATACAAAAATAGGTCGATCTAGGAATTCGAACAAAGGCAAGGGAAAATCAAAGGCAATTGATTTTGATTTTCCTGTTCATCGTCCTGTGACTGTGACGAACAGTATTCAGCCACTCACCAGTGCAAACGACTTTTCTGGCTGGAATTGGATGATTCAGTTGACGACGCAATTCCGGAAGTGCCAGATGACTGCCTGGAAATTTCTTTACATGCAATTACTGGTCAAAGTCATGCACAAACTATGCAATTCCCTGCTCTCATTAATGGACAGCGCATGCCTTATTGATTCTGGAAGTACCCAGAATTTTACAAGTTCTACCGCTGCTAGTCGATTACTCCTTGATATTTTCTCCTTGCGCGACATCAGAATCTCCATTGCTAATGGAGAGAAGGTTCCATGCTTGGGGGTCTGCACCATTGAGACAATGTGACCACCACATCAGTTTGCTGCCCGGAACAGGCCCTGTAGTTTTCTTCCTGATACCCTCATCGGCAAAAGGATGAGATTGAGAAGCAATGTAATCAGATGTTGCAACAAGGATTGATACAACCAAGCAAGTCCCCTTTTTCTTCACCTGTGTTATTGGTATCTAAGAAAGATGGATCTTGGCGCCTTCGTATTTGTGAGAAATAAAGGAGAAGAATATTATTGAAATTGTATGTCTACATTATTACATTGAGACCCTATTTATAGACACTACATTAAACTCCTTTTCCAAATATGATTCCTATTCCTATTCTAAATAATATTGTAATACTTATTCCTATTCTAACACTCCCCCTCAAGCTGGTGCATACAAATCATATGTACCTAGCTTGTTAAAGATGTAATTAAAACGAGGACCGGTGAGGGACTTGGTGAAGATATCTGCAAGTTGATCATTTGACTTCACAAATTTCGTAACAATATCTCCTGAGAGTATATCTTTTCTCTGACAAAGTGACAGTCAATCTCAATGTGCTTAGTCCTTTCATGAAACACGGGATTTGATGCGATATGAAAGGCCGCTTGATTATCACACAGAAGTTCCATCTGACCGATTTCGCCAAATTTTGGCTCTCTCAGCAACTGTTTTATCCAAACTAACTCACAAGTCGCTGCAGCCATTGCTCGATATTCTGATTCTGCACTAGATCGAGCAACCACACTCTGTTTCTTACTCTTCCACGACACCAAATTACCTCCTACTAAAACACAATATCCAGATGTCGAACGTCTATCAGATGATGATCCTGCCCAATCAGTGTCTGTATATCTAGTGATATGCTCATGGCCTTGATCCTCGAAGAGTAGTCCTTTAGCAGGAGCTGACTTTATATATCGCAGAATACGAACAACTGCATCCCAATGACTATCACAAGGAGAAGTCATAAACTGACTTACAACACTCACAGAAAAAGAGATGTTAGGTCCAGTCACTCTGAGATAATTCAACTTTCCAACCAGCTGTCTATACCTTTCAGGATTACTGAGTGGCCCCCTGTCCAGGAAGGAGTTTAACATTCGGATCCATAGGAGTGTCAATGGGTTTACATCCCATCATTCCTGTCTACTCAAGAATGTCTAAGGCATACTTGCGTTGAGAAATAACAATACCTGATCTAGACTGAGCAACCTCAATACCTTGAAAATACTTTAGTCTGCCAAGGTCTTTAGTCTGGAAATGCTTAAAGAGATGTTCCTTCAAATTAGTGATACCATATTGATCATTGCCAGTGATAACAATATCATCAACGTAAACAACCAAATAAATACACCGATTTGGTGTAGAATGCCGATAAAATACAGAGTGATCAGCTCCACTACGAGTCATGCCAAACTCCTGTATTACTGTGCTAAACTTTCCAAACCAAGCTCGAGGAGACTGTTTTAGACCATAGAGTGACTTACACAATCGACATACAAGGATACTAGACTCCCCCTGAGCAACAAAACCAGGTGGTTGCTCCATATAAACTTCTTCCGCAAGATCACCATTTAGAAAAGCATTTTTAATGTCTAATTGATGAAGAGGCCAATGACGAACAACCATAGATAGAAAAAGGCGGACAAATGCTATTTTAGCCACGGGAGCAAAAGTATCACTATAATCGAGCCCAAATATCTGAGTATACCCTTTGGCAACAAGGTGAGCCTTCAGCCGATCAACCTGACCGTCTGGACCAATTTTGATTGCATAAACCCAACGACAACCAACAGTAGATTTACCTGCAGGAAGAGAGACAAGTTCCCAAGTACCACTTGTATGTAAAGCAGACATCTCATCAAGTATAGCCTGCCTCCATCCATAATGAGAAAGTGCTTGACATGTAGTCTTAGGAATGGAAATAGAGGACAAAGATGATACAAAGGCATAATGAGGTTGTTAGAATAACAATAGGTATATACAATTCTATTTAGAATAGAAATAGGAATAGTAATAATAATAGGAATAGCATATAGTATTATACTTAGAAAAGGATTGTATTGTGGTGACCTAGTTGGAAAAGGTGTCTATTATAGTGTCTATAAATAGGGTCTCTTAGTAATAATGTAGACACAACAATTCAATAAAATTCTTCTTCAATATTTCTCACATGGTATCAAAGCCTCTACGATCTTGGTAGAAAATCAAAGAGCTTCCGCTGCCGGCGGGTGGCTATTACCCATATATGTTGCCCATTTGGCCAATGATTATGTTAACAAAAGTAGGACCAATGATATATGCATGAACCCCATATTCAAGGGAAGAAAACTCAGTCGTCACCGTGCGTCCATTTCCAGTGACTTTCTAGGGCTGTTTTGTGTCAAACCCATATCCATCGGTATTTGTGTAGCACCGTGCCATCTTTCTGGTGACTATTTTTTCATATTTAATTTGTGTAGCACCGTGCCATCCTTCCGGTGACTACCTTTTTCTTGCATATCTGATTTATGTAGCACCGTGCATCTCTCCGGACTACTTGTCATATTTAATTTGCGTAGTACCGTGGATTTTTCCGAACTACTTTCTCATATCTGAGTTGCAGAGCACTGTGTCTTTTCGGTGACTCAGATTTGATTTGCATGGTTCCATTCATCTTTCTGGTGACTCCTCAAATCTAATTTGCGTAGGGTTGTGCCATCATTCCGACCCTACCTATGATAACTCAAGAAAGTATAATATGAGTTAGCATTTCTAGTGGAGCATATACCTTTTTGAAGTGCAATCGGTTGGCTAGAAGGAGGCAAGTCCGCAGTAGGAGCAGGGTCCGGTGCAGGATATGAATCATCTCGAAATTGTGCTGGACGCGGACGACGATGATAAGTCAAGAGTGGTGGCACTACAACTGGAGATGGAGAAGTAACTGTAGATTCCTCAAAAGTCAATACAGGTAAGACCTCAGAGACATCAGAATGATCAGAAGATGTATAGTAAGGCTGAGATTCAAAGAATGTGACATCGGCAGACATAAGGTATCGACGAAGATCAGGTGAATAGCAACGATACCCTTTATGAACTCGAGAGTAACCAAGAAAGAAACATTTGAGAGCACGAGGGGCTAATTTATCTTTACCAGGGGCTAAGTTATGAGCAAAGCATGTGCTCCCAAAGACACGAGGGGGATAGAGTAAAGATGTAAGTGAGGAAACAGTATGGAATGTGGAACCTGATTCTGAATAGAAGGTGAGGGCATTCTATTAATTAAATAACAAGATGCAAGGACTGCATCTCCCCAAAAACGCAGCGGAACATGGGATTCAATAAGAAGTGTGTGAGCAGTCTCAATGAGATGCCTATTCTTCCTTTCTGCTACACCATTGACAAGATGCTTGGTGAATAATTCCTTGGTGAGTCATAAATTCCTAAAACTGGGAGGATAAGTATTCTAAGGCATTATCACTACGAAAAGTACGAATAGAAATACCAAACTGATTTTGTATTTCAGCAAAGAAACTTTTAAATATAGAAAATAACTCAGAACGATCTTTCATTAAGAAAATCCAAGTACATCTTGAATAATCATCAATGAAACTAACGAAATAACGAAAACCTAAGGGTGAACTGACTCTACTAAGACCCCAAATATCAGAATGAACTAATGAAAAAATAGACTCTGAACGACCCTCAGTACTACGAGAAAAGGTAGCACGGATGTGTTTCCCAAGTTGACATGACTCACAATCTAATGTGGATAAACTAGACAAACTAGGCACCATCTTTTGTAGCTTGGATAGACTCGGATGTCCCAAATGTTTGTGAATTAGGGCTGGAGGATCTGTAACGGAGCATGCTGTGAAGGAATTTGAAGAGGTAAGATAGTAAATGCCTTGTGATTCATATCCCGTGCCAATCATCTATCCCGTACTGCGGTCCTGCATGAGAAAAAAATCATCAAAAAAGGTTATGCCACAATGTAGGGCACGCGTCAAACGACAAATAGATGCTAGATTAAAAGGAGAACCAGGGACATAAAGAACAGAGTCTAGTGACAGAAGAGAGGGGTTTGGCTTTGCCAACCCCTTTTGGTTTTGTTTGGATCCCAATGGCTAAAGTAATAGCTGGAAGAGATTGTGAATAAACAATATCAGACAAAAGTGATTTGTTACCAGAAATATGATCAGAAGCGCCAGAGTCCATGACCCATGATTCAAGAGTACTAGACTGTGAAACGCAAGCAAAAGTATTATCCGCAACATGAACATTAGGCTGAGTAACCGAGGCTACTTGTGGAGACGTCTGCTTATTTGCTCGATACTGGAGGAACTCATCATATTCTGCTTGAGCAATATGAGCATTATTGGGTGGTCGATTAGGCTGAGCAACAGATGCTACTTGTGGAGATGTTTGCTTACTTGTGCGATTCCGAAGAGACTCATTATATTCCTTTATAGTAGTAGGATCGTAACTGGGTAGTGGACCATGCAAAATATGGCATATGTCACGAGTGTGTCCAAGCTTATAACAATAACTACACTTGGATCGAGATCTTCCAAAACGACCTCCTCCTCTTCGATTCTCCATAGGCTGATATGTTCGTTTGTCTATGGTTTGAGATGCGAGAACAGAGGAGTCAATGGTGGATGATGAAACTACTTTGTGACTGGGAGGCGCAACAAGACGAAGTAGACGAAAGAATAATTCATCAATTGTAGGAATTGTAGGACTAGCTAAAATCTGATCACGTACTGAATCATGGTCAGGAGGAAGTCTAGCAAGTGTAAGCACTAGAAACAACGTTTGTCTGTGCACTTGTTGTTTTTCTACGTTCGTAGTGACTGGCATCAACATCTCAAATTCCTCCATGACTACCTGTACTTGTCCTAAGTATGTAGACATATCGGATTCTTGTTTATTTAAGTTGGTCATTCGAGATATCACATCATAGAACCGGGATATGTCATTAGTGTATAAAGCACGAGCCTTTTCCCAGACTGAATAGCATGTCTGGAATGGGCGAAACAAGGGCATCAACTTGGAATCAATAGATCGCCATAGGAGACTACATAATTGGGCATCAACCTTCTCCCATTGTGCTTTGGTTTTTGCATGTTCCTCACTAGCCTTTTCCTTTTCATCTACCACACGAGCGTTGGTTGTTAAATGGTCTTGGACACCTTGACCCTTGCACCACAACTCAACTGAGGAAGCCCAAGCTAAATAGTTTGAGCTTCCCATTAATGATTCTGAAGTGATCGTAAGGCTTGAACTTCCACTTTTGGGGCCAAAAATATCAATCCCGGAAGACATCTTGTAAAATTCAGCTGTTGTAGCCAAAAATCTTTAAAAAAAAATGTTTCTATTGCCGGAAAATCAGATCTGCCGCCGGAAAGTGGTCAAAAAATCAAAGAAAAAAAAAGGTAATTATGTGTGTAAGGTCGGAATTACGAGGCGAACGTACTTGGGAAAAATTATGCTGAAAAACATGGCCGGAAACAGCTTGAACTTGCTGGAAAAGTGGATGGAATCGCCGGAATCTTAATAATATCAGATCTGATTGCCAAAAGATGGTTGGAATCAGGAAAGAAATATATGGGTAGCCTTGGAAGGGGGAGGCGATCCAACTGGGAAAAGAAAAATTGCCGGAAAGTGGCCGGAACTGATCTCACACGCCGGCGCGTGGTCAGATCTCATCGGAATATTCAAACCTCTGATCGGCATGTGAGGTGGTCTTTTTCGGTGGGTCTGGGGTTTTGTCGCCAGAGAGTGAAGGACCTAGTGGTGGTGTTGGTTTTCACACAACACTAATGAAAAAACTATCTATTTTTAGTTTTTGAATTGAATATTTGCTAATATGTTATTACTATTGAGATTTTGATTATTTATGTATGCAATTAAATATTTTATTTTTTTGGTATTAATTGGAGCCGCACTTCAAAAAGGCGAGCGCCTCACTGCTCGCTCGCCTTGTGGCAAGGCAGACCCTTGTCGCCTTTTGTCACCTTTCGCCGTCCAAAACACTGCGACTAGTACTATGACAGGCACTAACAAGCCTAAACCTTCGCAAGGCAACACAACAATCTACCCTCCTAGCCTTCTACCCTAATACGCGACCTCCACTCCTTCCTATCTAGAGTCATGTCCTTGATAATATGAAGTTGCGTCACTTCCAGTCTAATCACCTCTTCCCAATACTTTTTCGGCCTATCTCTACCCCTCCGCATAATCCCAACATCCATTCTCTCACACCTCCTTACTGGGGCGTCCGTGCACCTCCTCTTCACATGCCCAAACCATCTCAGCTCCGCTTCCCTCATCTTGACCGCCACAGCGGCCACTCCCTCCTTCTCCCGAATAACCTCATTCCTTATCTTGTTGCTCCTAGTATGCCCACATATCCATCTCAGCATCCTCATCTCCGCAACATGCATCTTTAGAACTTGTGAGTTCTTGACTAGCCAGTGCTCGACCCCATACAACCCCATACAACAAGGACGGTCTAATCACCATTCTATTGAACTTACCTTTAAGTTTTAGATGGTACCTTCTTATCACACAAGACTCCCGAGGCAAGCCTCCATTTCATCCCTGCCGCCTATATGCGATGTGCGACATCCTTGTCGATGTACTCACTATCCTAGATTACGGACCAAGATACTAAAATCTTTCTCTTTTGGGAATAGTTTGTGTGGCACGCCTCACTTCCATGTTTGTTTTGAAAAAGTTTCTTTTTTAAAATAAGAAAAGTGATCACTTTGTCGCTATCTCGCTTCACGCTTTGGGGATAGAAGCCACTGCTTCATTCACTTGGCATTGCCCAACCCTCGCCTTCCTTCGCTTCATCGTCTAAACTGATCTTTTCACAACAGTGGTTTAAGCTGTTAGATCCTTGTCATTTAATTTTTTCTTCAACACATCCATTCACATGCGGGTTTGATTCTTTTTCATAGAGCAATCACATAAAAATTCTTTTTTGATAATAGGCGGCGGTGAGGCTGGAAAGCAGGACCTTTGCGTGCTCTGATAACATATTGAAGTGTGTAACCATCTAATCTAAAAACTTATTTTGTATTAGTTGCTAAGATGCTTTATTCTTCCATTTTCATGTTCATTCAGGAAGGTTGACATTAACTAACCATGCTCTCTACTTCGAGTCCGGAATGGGATTATATGACAAGGCAGTGCGGTATGATCTAGCATCCGACTTGAAACAGATCATTAAGCCTGAGCTTACTGGACCTTTAGGTGCTCGCCTCTTTGACAAAGCTGTTATGTACAAGTCCTCATCTATGTAAGCTTAATGTTTTCAGTTGAAGCTATATACCTTAATTCACCAGGAACTTCTAACTTTAAGTTAATACAGGATGGATCCTGCATATTTTGAATTTCCAGAATTTAAAGGAAGTTCAAGACGGGACTATTGGTTGGATATTTGTCTCGAGATCTTCCATGCTCACAATTTTGCTCGGAAGTATAAACTCAAAGAGGGTCACCAGTCCGAAGCACTTTCTAGGGCTGTTCTTGGAATTTACAGATACAGGGCAGTAAGAGAAGCTTTTAAGGTATCTTATTCCAATTACAAAACTCTACTGTGTTTTAACTTGGCAGAAAGTCTTCCTAGAGGAGATGCGATCTTGGAAACTTTATCAAGCCGTTTGAAGCTCATGAACTCTGCCGGCAATCGACGTGGATTATTGGGTTCTCCTAGTGCAAGGAGACAGGTGATACACCCAGTATCACGGGTGTCACTTTGTAGACTTGGAATTATCTCATGCAAGGAGGTCGACATAATTGGAGAAGCAACAACTTTAGTAGGAGATGTCTTTGTTGGTGAGGTAAATCCTCTGGAAAATGCGGTCAAGCAGTCAATGAAGAACATTGGAAGAGCTGAAGCTGCACAGGCGACAGTTGACCAAGTCAAAGTTGAAGGAATTGATACTAATTTAGTGGTAATGAAGGTATAAATGAACCCCTTTGCCTTTTTCTTTTTTTGCTTAATGTATCATTCCTGTGTTCTGGAGATTGCTGCTGCTTGTTTTCGTATTGATAGTTGATCCCTGCTAAGTACACTTCTGCATACAGGAAAACTGCTTTATATAGTGAGTTACTTCAGTTCATCCTATATTTTAAAACTGTGCAAAGTTGAAAAACTGCACTCTTTTTTCCTAGGGAACTAAGAAGGTAGCATGATTGTTCTTCAGCCGTTCGTATGTCTTCTATACATCTTTGATTTTAGAGTAATAAGTAGTTAGCTGCTCCACTTATTTGTGGCTCCCGTTGTTGCATTTGCTTATTATTGTTAAATTAGAATTAAGGAGTTCCTGCACCCTATCTTTGAAAGTATCACTTCATAAATGGGGATACTTTGTTGTCTTTGCTTCTTACTGTAAAATTTGAATTTTGAAATGAGTAATACTACATGATATTTCTGCATTCCTCAGACATAATGTTTGAGTTGTGATATATTATTGCTGCTTACTGCTTAGAAACTTATTTAGTCGCTTCATTCCTCAAGATGACACTTTTAAAAATAAATAAATTTCTTCACAGGAGCTGCTTTTCCCTCTCATCGAACCAATTAACCACCTTCAACTATTAGCTTCATGGAAAGATCCATGGAAGTCAATGTTATTTATGATGTTTGTAAGCTATGCTATAATCAGGTATCTAATACTTAACTCTTCCCTTGTTTTTTTGTTAGACAGAACTTAAATCCAAGATGTCATAGGGGTTATACAAATATTTTTTGGCAATAGGAAACAGTTTCTCTACCTTCTCAAAGTAGAGGTAAGGTTTACATACAATCTACCCTCCCCAGACCCCACTTGTGGGATTACACTGGGTTTGTTGTTGTTGTAGTATAGGGGTAAATCTGGCCCTTTTCCCATAATTATAACTCTTAAGCACTACATAAACACAACTTCCATATACAATTTAGACTAAGTATAAATTTAATTAAATGGTCTCACTTACAAAAGAATGTAGATTATTAGTCTGCTGAGTTGGGGTAGGGGTCCTTGATTAGGGTCGAGGGCAAGGGCGAGAAAAAGAGCGAGGGGCAGAGGTGGATATGGGACTAAGGGGGTTGACAAACTAAGAGTAGGATCTTGGAATATAGGGACATTGTCCGGAAAGTCCATTGAGTTTGTGAAGGTCCTGAAGAAGAGGAAGATCAATATAGCTTGCAGTCCCGAACTGAAGCTAATCACTCCGTATTTTATAGGCATTCATCACATGGAAAAAGTATCTTTTTACTTGTTTATGTTGATGATATTTTTATTACAGGTGATGATCATGAAGGTATTTCTCAACTGAAACAACACAATTCACGTTACTTTCAGACTAAAGTTTTCGGCAAGCTAAAATACTTTTTAGGCATTGAAGTGGCACAACCTAACAATGATATTGCTATTAAGCAAAGGAAATATACCTTAAACATTTTGGAAGACATTGGTTTGTTGGATTGCAAACATGTGGACACCCCTATGGGTCCAAATACTAAGCTTATTTTAGTATAGGGGGAGCCTTTAGAAGATCCTAGCAGATATCGGAGACTTGTTGGCAAACTTAACTACCTTACGATCACACGACCAAACATCTCATTTGCTATTAGTGTAGTTAGCCAGTTTCTACAATCACCTTGTAATAGTCACTTGGATGCAGTGATTTGCATTCTGCAATATATCAAAAGCTCTCCAAGACAAGGTTTATTGTATGAAGTCAAGGGACACCCACATTGTTGGGTATTCTGATGCAGATTGGGCGAGATCTCCTTCTGATAGACAGTCCACTCTAGTTTATTATGTTCTAATTGGAGGCAATCTAATATCCTGAAAAAAGTAAAAGCAAGATGTCGTGGCTAGATCAAGCACAAAGGCATACTATCGAGCTATGGCATTGGCTACAAGTGAGCATATATGGTTGAGACAACTTCTCCAAGAATTGAAAATGGGAGGAGTTGAACCGATGAAATTGATTTGTGATAGCCAAGTTGCACTACAAATTGCTTCTGATGTTGTGTTTCATGAAAGAATGAAGCACGTTGAGATAGATTGTCACTTCATTGAGAGAAGATTGTGTCTGGATAAATCAATAGCCGTTTTGTCAACTCAAAAGATCAACTGGCAGATGTTTTCACAAAATCACTCTGAGGATCCAAAATTGACTATATTTGTGGCAAGCTAGGAGCATATGACTTATAAACTCGCTTGAGTGGGAGTGTTAAATATGGTATAATTAGATTGTGCAGATATGGAATATCCCCAAATTCATGTAATTTAGGCAATTAGGGGATTGTGTAATATTCGTATTCGTTTACTTTCTTATTTATATACTCTGTAACACTATTTAATCCACGCTAGCTTGAGGGAATAATCAAGATACTGATTCCCAAATCATGCTCTAGGAGACTGCTTGAGACCATAAAAGGATCAACGAAGTCTGCATACTACGTGAAGGAATGCATTTTTAATGTCCAGGCTAACAAGGGGCCAATGTTTCATTGCTTCTATAGAGATGAGAAGACGGACAAAATCCATCTTGGCAACTGGTGAGAAAGTGTCTCCATAGTCAATGCCATAAATCCGAGTTTATCCCTTTCCAAAACGATACATGCGTTAGGGTTTTTGTTATATTGAGGTTTTTTTTTTAATTTGTAATTGCGTTGGATGTGTTTGGGTCGGGTATGGGTTTTTTACATGTTGGGTTGGGGTTTTCATTTAGAGTGTGCCATGTGTCGGTTCCGTCAAATGAGGGGTAAATTTAGAACTTTGCCAAATGACAGGGGTATAAATAACCAAAAAGTATAACTGGGATAGGATTAAACAGTATATGAAAGTAGAGGCGCATATCAGACCCTTTTCCCTATATTAATTAAAGATAACATTTTTTCTAATCTTATGTTCTAGTAAAGAGTAGTAGTTTTGAGAGTTTAACTTGTTCAACACTTATCCTATAAATGGGGCCATCATATACTTGGTTACGGAGAGTTGAGTAGCACTTGATGAAATCTTTCTTTGTTATTGTTCTATTTTATCTTTCCTGAATATTTTTCTGTTGTTCCTCCTTCCCTATTTCTCATTTTTTGCTACATCAATCTTCGTGTTAGAGCTTAATTTCAGATTCATTACCTGCTACACTTTTGGCATCCCCTAGTTATTGTTGAAGACATAGTTAAGACAATAAAAGAGCTTAATTTCAGATTCATTAGCTGCTACACTTTTGGCATCCCCTAGTTATTGTTGAAGACATAGTTAAGACAACAAAAGTGTGTTCTCTCTAACAACTTAACCTTTTAGATGAGACTTCAACATGAATCTGAGTATGACCGCCACCCATTATTAAAAGATTTTTCACATGCCTGGCCCGTGAAAAATAATTAGTCCTGCACGTGAGGGGACATGTTGAAGGCATAATTTTTGAAAATAAAAGCATTCTGTCTTACAACAAAACTTTTAGATGAGGTAGCCACACACTTCAACATTCATTAAATACACATCCAGATAATACCAGTTTTCAGACATCTCCTCATCATTTAATTGGAAACCACAAGGAGGTTTGATGTCTCTTGAACGTGTGAAACTGTGTTGCGGTTTTGCTAAACATGACAAATGTAAAAACAATCTTCTCTGAGTTGGTGGTTGCTACAAAATCTTTTTCAATGGAAGGATCATTGCTTGATGCTATTAACAAGGATGAGTTCCACTTGAGATCTGTATCTTTTGAAGTTAGACAAACGGTATCACTCATTGGAATTGAGCTTTCGCGGTATTTTCTTTAATTTTTATTTATGTTTATTATTTAATTAGGATTGGTTTAAATGGAGCGACATGGTTTGTTAAGACTCATCTAGCCGACCCAACTTGCTTGGAAGTGAAGTGTAGCCATAGTTCTTTTTAGTTAAAAATAGAATAGCTAACCTTGTCTTTAGTTAGGAATAAGGTTTTATTCATTAGTTACAGATAAGGTTTTACATAATCATATATTCTTACTTAGAGATTAGAGTTATAGTAGTTTTAGGAGTTTAATCAGGTTATCATAAACTTTGTTTGGAAGATTTTATGAGTAGTACCTAATGAACTATCTCTCCCTCTTCTTCTCTTATTCTTCCCTTCTCATCTTAACTTCTATTCTCTATCACCCCTTTCTCCCTTTTCTTATTTTTGTTGCTATATCAAGTTTAGCATCCAAAAGCAATTTCCTAGCGTCGTAATGTTGGAGTAAGATTCAGTTCCACTATAATCCTTTCTGCTTAAGTTGAGATGGAAATTTTCCTTAGGTTTGAGATGACCAAAAAATCGTTTTGCTTTTACCTGACAATTCTGACTTTTTGCATTGTTTCTATCTGTCTAAAATATACTGACTCGATCCTTCTCTTGTGGTCCCTAGCTGTTCTGAAATGTTACATTTTTATATGCAGGGAATGGATAAAATATGCATTGCCTTCGTTGTTGGTTGTGCTTGCAGTTATCATGTTTTGGCGTAGGAATGTGAGGAAAGGGAAGCCATTAGAACCACTAAAGGTCATAGCTCCTCCTCCAAAAAATGCTGTTGAGCAGCTCTTGATATTACAGGAAGCTATTAGTCAACTTGAGGCGTTAGTCCAAAGTGGCAACATTATTCTGCTGAAAGTACGAGCACTCATTTTTGCTGTTCTTCCACAGGTATTATCATCTGTTTTCCTCATTCTAAACTGCTATTACCCAATCCAATATTTGGGTTTGATATTGCTATTTCTTTATTCTTAGCATAGCTGCTACTTGAAACTCAATACATGGGAGGGGATTGCAATTTAATTGTTCGAGATGTTTAATGCATATATAAAATGATTGTGAAAGACAAGCAATAATTGAACCTCAAAGAAGCTCTAGACATTTGATACAAAGTTGTTTTCTTGCCATTGATAATGTTGAAGAGTCGATATACGTCGGTATATTGTACTTCATGGTTTGCAATATTTAATGCATACATGGAAGTGATGGAAAACCTAGTTGATGCATTTCATTTATAAATACAAGTTTAGGAGATTTACAGGTTTCTTTTTGCAGTGGTGGGTCGATAACAATCGCAATTTGAGTCATCGCTCGTGGTCGTAATCTTCACGATATAGATGATTTCCCTTTGTGCACAACCTAGATATCCTATTGTGATGCAAGGAAGTAGTAACTCGATTCGTCATTTGTTTCCCATCAGAAACATTAGGAAACATTTGTTTCCCTACGCCATAATGGTGTATTTATAGGCAATCAATTAAAGTGGAAGTCTAACTAATGGGCTAATAGCTTACTAGCACCCCTTTCTGATAGATCGGACACAATATTCTCCCAACCTACCAATAGCTGGACTTGAAGAAGCTCTAGAGATTGAATATGGGTGCTGTTTTTTACAGTAATAAGTGAAATGATGGTCTAGACAACTTGAAGGTTCTAATTCCCTTGGTTAAACCAACTTAAGAGTTTAGAAGTTATATAGATATTTACAAGTTCTTCTAAGCTGAATTATAGCACTCGCTACTTAAGTAATGTGTAAAGATCATTGTTAAGTTACAACTTTCTAGTTACACTTAGCTCGAAGTATTCACTCTTGGTTTTATTTTCTTCATCTTTAGGCAACTGACAGGACAGCTCTTTTACTGGTGATCGTGGCCTTGTCTTTTGCTTTTGTGCCACTTAAATATTTGATTCTTTTTGCGTTCTTGGAGTCTTTCACAAGCAATATGCCTCTGAGAAAAATTAGCAGTGAAAGAGATCTTCGACGGGTTAGAGAGTGGTGGATAAGGATACCAGCTGCCCCGGTGCAACTTATGAAACCCAACAACAAAAAAGACAAGACGAGTAAAAAACCTATATTCAAAAAGGAGAAGAACCATGAAGAGTAGGAGTTTGTGTAAATACTGGTCCTTTACTGGCATATTTCAATGAAGATAGATGGCACAAAGTCGATGAAAACCAATTTGACTTGGTAAAAGAGTTCCTGGTTTCTGTTATTGTGTTATGCAACTACATTGGTGATTGTGTAATATTCTTGAATGTTAATGAAAAAACTAAGTGGACAGAATTGGATGTTTTATTGATTAATTGTACAATCTAAATTGGAAGTAATATTACTATCCGAAAGCTTCGGGCAGCTGAAAAGGAGTGGAAATGAGAGAGAACCAGAGAATATTGGAAGAGATGTATACAGGGAGATTTGCATGAATAGTGTAGGTTACGAAAATTTAATGGGCTGTCCTTTGAATGGACGAGATTTAGCTTTTGTCCTCGTTTTTATAAATTGTGCGAAAGTAGATTTATGTTGATTTATAAACATTGCAATTGATATTTTTTCTTACACTCTTCTGCACATGTCCAATTCTTCTGTAGCAACTTCTTTCTAACTTTGCTACTATTGTGTGGTGTGTTTGGTACGAAGGAAGATGTCTTTCATGTTTCTTGGAAAACAAGTTAGTTTCTAACTTATTTTCTCATGTTTGATGGTAAATGGAAAAAAAATCTATTGTTTGGTTGGTGAATGAAAAATAATTTCCAGAAAATATTTTTTATTTTTGGTTAGGGAGTAGAAAATACTTTTTAGGAATATAGTTTTTGACATGAAAACCAACTCTATTAACCGATCCGAGATTCGACCCCGATACCCAAATCAGAACTCGACCCTGATTATTGATTCAGGATTCGACCAAGATAATTGATTTGGGATCCGACCCCAATTCCTGACATGGGAGTTGACCTCGACTCTTGATTTGGGACTCGACCCTGACCCCGACCTTGACCCTGATATCGACACTCAACTCGGGACTTGACCTTGACCCTCGATTGGAGGCCTGACCCCAACCTTGACACTCTAACCAAATACAAGACCTTGATGATCGATTCAAAATTCGATTACAAGACCCGACCAAAGACTTGTCTGCGACTCCCGCTTGAGACTCAACATTAAAATCAGGACCTGACCTCGACCTCGATATTAACACTCGAATTAAGATTAGACTCCAATGATCAGTCAAAAATCCAACCTTGAGACCTGACCTAGGACTTGACCCCGACTTTCGACCCAAGATTCGACATTCAAATTGGGACCCGATCGCGACCCTTACACTTGAACTTGGACAAGACTGATCAATTCAGGATCTGACCCCAACATACTCAAATTTTGCCCCGACTTTTGAACCAGAACCTGACCCTGACACTCGACATCCAATGCGGGATCCAAATTCCAAACTAGAACCTGACTCGACTTTTGATCCAAGATCTGACTTCCAAATCAAGTTTCGACCCCAACTTCCTTGCCGAACTTGAATACACTCGATTTGGGACTTGACTTCCAATTCGAGATTTGACCTCGACATTTTATCGAGAGCTAGCTCCCACTTTAAATCAACGGGCCGACTTCCAAATTGGGTCCCAACCCCGAATTTCGACTAAAGACTGGACTTCCGATCATAAAACCCAACCCTAACACCTAATCCAGGATCCAACATTTAAATCTTGATCTGACCCTAACTCCTAATGTCACGACCTAAAGTATCCCCTAGACGTGACATGGCGTATAAGACCCTGAGAGGCCCTATACAAGCCACTTAGCATACATCATACAAGATAATAGAGTTAAAGAGTTCAAGGACATTTTCATATTATAAAGAGTTGACAAAAGTAGCAGAAGTCTAACACAGTCTCAAAGCCATCTAATACATGATAGGTGATTGGGACGTAACCCATACATCACATACAAAATCCGAAAAGAAAAGACATGAAAGGAATAAAATAAGCCTCGGTCCTCGGAACATGAGGACTCACCAATCTTCAAAGCTCACTATAGGATCACTAGCCACGAGTATGCGGAATATAAGCGTCGAATCCTACATTAGTGAAATAATGTAGGCAAGAGTATGTGTTAGTACATGGAATGTACCAAGTATGATAGCAGTGCATAGAAATTATGAAATCATGCAAAAAAGGGACTCTAATTAACATGCAATGGCCAAGCTAATTCATAAAGTAACTTGGTAGAAAACATAACCATGATAATGGTCAATGCAAGCTAAACATCATTTAAAACACATGTGAGATACTTCTAGAAGTAACCTTAGTTCATTATTGTGGGAAGTGAGCCTTAACTGACATAGACCATGTGAGCTATAACATGGAATCCGGTGTCTATCCCATACCGAAAAGAGATGTCGTTATTTGCCAAGGTAAGAACCATAAACTTCTAGTTTAAGTGGATCCACTAGCTAATGTCTATCTAAGACAACCTATGGTGGCACATAGTTTATGGGACACGGGTAATCGCCACTTGTCCACTCGGTGCTAAGCATAATTCCCACGGATTAATCATAATTCTTAACTTGTCTTATCATTAGGAGACATGGGTAATCACCTCTTGTCTTATTATTAGGGGACATGGGTAATCGCCTCTTGTCTTATCGTCCATGGAAGGCACATCAAGTAGTCAATCCAAGCTATAGTTCATTAGAATAGCTCCTAGTTCTTGATTCAAAGTTTAGTCGAGAAAAACCTTTCAACCCTATAAATCCTTCATGTGAGAAAATCCTTTCATAACAACAACGACAACAATGCTTCACTCTCAAAGCAACTTAAATCATCATCAATTTCATAAAGGAACATGCATATCTTTATAAAATTCACCCTTTGATCATTCATAACTTCATCATGGAATCATAGCTTAGAAATCATAAATCATGCATGGGTTCATATAATTTCATCTTAAAAATCACTCATACTTACTAAACTTTGCAAAGAGTTGTGGGTCCTTGAGGACTTGCAACACAATCCTCAAATGATCCGTATGCTATCTCCCTCTTTGAGTAAATCAAAATATCATTGATGAACACAATCACAAATATATCTAGGTATTGTCTAAACACCCTGTTCATCAAATCCATAAATGCGGCCGGAGCATTTTTCAAGCCAAACGACATTACCAAGAACTCTTAGTGACCATACCTAGTTCGGAAAGCCTTCTTTGGGATGTCATCTTCCTTCACCCTCAATTGGTGATAACCCGATCGGAGGTCAATCTTAGAGAAGTAACTCACTCCTTGGAGTTGATCAAACAAATCATCTATTCTTGGAAGAGGATACTTATTCTTAATAGTAACCTTGTTCAATTGTTGATAGTCAATACACATATGAAGTGAACCATCTTTCTTTCGAACGAACAAAACTAGAGCACCCCATGGAGAGATACTCAGACGGATAAAACCCTTATTCAACAAGTCTTTCAGTTGCTCCTTTAATTCCTTGAGTTCCGCCAGAGCCATTCGGTAAAGAGGAATAGAGATTGGTTGCATATCTGGAAAAAGGTCAATGCCGAAGTCTATTTCCCTTTCGGGAGGAACACCGGGTAAATCATTGGGAAACACTTCCGAAAACTCACTAACCATAGGGACCGACTCAAAGATAGGGGTTTAAGAATCTATATCCCTAACCCATACAAGATGGTATATGCAAACTTTAGAAATCATCTTTCTAGTTTTAAGACAAGAAACAAACCCGACTCTTAAGTATATAATTTCCCCCTTTCCACTCTAGGATGAGTTCATTTGGGAACTAAAACTTGACCATTCGGGTTCTACAATCAATGGAAGCATAACATGAATGCAACCAATCCATCCCAAGAATAACATCGAAATCTAACATATCAAGCTCTACAAGATCAACATGAGTGACTCTATGAGATAAAGAGACGAGACAATTTCTATAGACTCTCTTAGCCAGAATAGATTCACCAATAGGAGTAGAGATAGAAAAAGGGTCTAACAACACATTCGGAAGAACATCAAACCTCATAGACACATATGGCCTCACAAAAGATAAGGTAGCGCCGGGATCAAGCAAAGCATAAACATCAAGATTAAAGACTTTCAATATATAGGTAACGACATCAGGGGAACCCTCTTGCTAATGACGGGTTTGAAGTGCAAAGAATCAGTTTTGCTTCTGACTCCCGCTAGAACCTGATGAAGGATAAGGTTGATCCCGTCGACAGTTATCTCCTTCATTCTTAGACACTAAGGGACAATTCTTATCTTATGAACCTTCTTTCCACAACCAAAATATGCATTGGAACCGGCTAGGCATTTACCCTCATGCTTTCTTCCACATTTAGCACAAGTAGACAATGAAGACCCACTACCATTCCCTCCTTGAGGCTTAGGGTTAGACACCCTTTCCTTGTTGAATTTAGGAGCTGAAGCATTGAAGGAACCTTTATCGGAATTTAGAACGACCATGCCCATCAGGCCTTGAGTGTGAAAAGTCACTATCACCGGTCCTAGCCCTCTTTGTCTCCCTAGACTTCTCCTTTAATTTCTCCACTTCGATTTGTTGAGCATGAACCATTAGACAAGAAATGTCCATATCATGGATAAGCATGGCGGTACGACATTCTTTGACCATCATTTCGGACACCCCCGAGACAAACTTACTCATCCTTGCCCTAGGATCGGCAACCATAGTAGGGGCATATCTAGATAATTGTGTGAATTTCAAAGCATACTCATTCACACCCATGTTTCCTTGACGAAGGTTGATGAACTCAAACACCTTTGCGTCCCTCATCTCAAGGAGAAAGAACCTACGAAGGAAAGCAACCTTAAACTTTTCCCAATCAAGAGAACCCGCATCGACTGCCCTCTCTTCTTTCCGTTGGTTGAACCAAACTTGAGCAACACCCTTAAGTTGATAAGCGGCCAATTCTGCTTTTTTCACCGATGTCACACTCATGATCATCAAAACCTTGTATACCTCATCAATGAACTCTTGAGGATGTTCTTCAACCTTGGAACCACGAAACTTCGGAGGATTCATTCTAGTGAAGTCCCTCACTCTAGCTGCCACCATACCCACATTTGGATTCATGGGGGCCACAACCTCCCTATTGGCTTGAGCCGTCATGGCTTGAGCCAACACTTCAAAAGCAGCCCTAAACTCCGCATTAGTCCCTTGCTCGACCAAGGGGTTGATCGGAACTTGAGGAGCTGCTTGTTCCACATTCTCTCTCGCATTCCTCCTACAATATGCCCTTCGAGTGGCCATATCCTGAAAAGCATCGAATAGGAAATAGGAGAGAGAGACATATAGAGTTAAACTCTATCACACGACTTTAGAATAATGAAATAATAGGAGTTTCCTAAACATCTTATAGCCTATCATTCATAAGTGTGGCACGCTTCACACCCATGAACAAAACTCTACTCGACGTGGCTTATGAGACATCTAGGACCTCTCAAAAACCTTGTGCTCTGAATACCAAGTTTGTCACGACCTAAAGTACCCCCTAGACATGACATGGCGTATAAGACCCCGAGAGGCCCTATACAAGCCACTAAGCATACATCATACAAGATAATAGAGTTAAAGAGTTATAGGATATTTTCATATGATAAAGAGTTGACAAAAGTAGCAGAAGTCTAACACAGTCTCAAAGCCATTTAGTACATGATAAGAAAGGTGATTGGGACGTAACCCATACATCACATACAAATTCCAAAAAGAAAAGACATGAAAGCAATAAAAGAAGCCTCGGTCCTCGAAACATGAGGACTCACCAATCTTCAAAGCTCACTATAGGATCACTAGCCACGAATATGCGGAATAGAAGCATTGAATCCTACATTAGTGAAATAATGTAGGCAAGAATATGCGTTAGTACATGAAATGTACCAAGTATGATAGCAATGGATAGAAATTATGAAATCATGCTAAAAGGGGACTTTAATTAACATGAAATGGCCAAGCTAATTCATAAAATAACTTGGTAGAAAACTTAAGCACGATCATGGTCAATGCAAGCTAAACATCATTTAAAACACATGTGAGATACTTCTAGAAGTAACCTTAGTTCATTATTGTGGGAAGTGAGCCTTAACCGATATAGACCATGTGAGCTATAACATGGAATCCAGTGTCTATCCCACACCGAAAAGAGATGTCTTTACTTACCAAGTTAAGAACCATAAACTTCTAGCTTAAGTGGATCCACTAGCTAATGTCTATCTAAGACAACCTGTGGTGGCACATAGTTTATGGGTCACGGGTAATCGCCACTTGTCCACTCGGTTCTAAGCATAATTCCCACGGATTAATCATAATTCTTAGCATGTCTTATCATTAGGAGACATGGGTAATCACCTCTTCTCTTATTATTAGGGGACATGGGTAGTCGCCTTTTGTCTTATCGTCCATGGAAGGCACATCAAGTAGCCAATCCATGCTATAGTTCATTAGAATAGCTCCTAATTCTTGATTCAAAGTTTAGTTGAGAAAAAACTTTTAACCCTATGAATCCTTCATGTAAGAAAATCCTTTCACAACAACAACAACAACAGTGCTTCACTCTCAAAGCAACTTAAATCATCATCAATTTCATAAAAAAACATGCATATCTTCATAAAATTCATCCTTTGATCATTCATAACTTCATCATGGAATCATAGCTTAGAAATCATAAATCATGCATAGGTTCATAAAATTTCATCTTAAAAATCATTCAATTATCTCAATTCATGCATAAAAAGACATAACCCAATCAATTAAATCATAATTGGATAGAACCCATAAGATAGAAGAAAACCCTAACTTTAATTGGAGAATCTAGCTTTACAAAATTGGAGAATTTAGGAACCCTATGGAGGAAAGGACTCAATAGGTGAATACTATCATACCTTGGAGTTCAAATCCCACAATCAATGGTGGAAATTGAGACTTGACTTGAATCCCTAGTCTTCTTCTCCAAGCTTTAGAGAGAGAAATATTTGGGGGGATGAACTTGATCAACTTTTTGGGAATTTAGGAGAATGAATTGATTGAGTAAATTTGGGGTTAAAAACCATTATATAGGGCTTTGGGTAGAAGGCAAAACGACATAGTATAGGGTTAACATGATTAGGAAAAAGACCAAAAAGCCCTTAAAAATAACTGTTGAACTCGACCTATGGTTTGGACCTACGGTCTGTAGGTCCAACTACAGGCCATCCTGGTCAGCCGTAGAAAGATTCAGAAACTAATAATTTGGACCTTCAATCGATGGAACCCATGTACGGTTCATAGATCTTCCTACGTTCCATACATGCCAACCGTAGGTCACTTCTTTGAGCTTCAAAACTTCACTAAGTCTTGGGGTCACTTACCAGACCTATCTACAACTCGTAAGATGAATGACAGACCGTCTTGTTGAACCGTAAAAAGTGTATTGAGACCTGACTTTTGAAAAAATTTGCCCCCACTACCTACGAATGCCATCTACGGCCCGTAGGAACTCCTATGGCGTAGGTGGGATCCGTAGACACAGACACCAGTTTTAAAAAATCTGAAATTTTTCCTTCTTTTCAAATCTGAGGTGTTACACCTAACTCGAGACCTGACGCCGACATTCGAGACCCATTTTTTAAACTAGGATCCGACCCCAACAATAACACTTAAATCGTGACAATACCCTGATGATCGATCCAGGATTTGACTTCGAGATTCGACCCAGGACTTGAGGCCGACTCCCGCTCGAGACCCAACATTCATACTGCGACTCAACCTCGACATCTGACATCAGCACCGACATGGGACCCAACCTTGACTTCTGATTTGAGACCCTACTTGAATTCTCAAATGCTCAACATGCTTATCCTCACTTTGTGAGTAAATCAAAAGTTCATCAATAAATACAACCACAAACATGTCAAGACATTGCTTAAAGACCCTATTTATTAAATCCATGAACACCGCCAGGGCATTAGTCAAACCAAAAGACATCACCAAAAACTCATAATGACCATACCGAGTTCGAAATGTCATCTTCGGAATGTAATGTTCCTTTACCCTTAATTGGCGATAACCCGATCGAAGATCAATCTTAGAGAAGAAACTCGCACTTTGGAGTTGATCAAATAAATCATCAATCCTTGGAATAGGATACTTGTTCTTTAGGGTAACCTTGTTCAATTAATGATAATCAATGCACATTCGGAGGGAACCATCCTTCTTTTGAACAAACAAGACTGGAGCACCCCATGGAGAGATACTTGTCTAATAAAACTCTTATCTAGAAAATCCTTCAATTGGTCCTTTTACTCCTTAAGTTCTGTCGGGGCCATACAGTAAGGAGGAATAGAGATAGGCTGTGTATCTAGGAGAAGGTCAATGCCAAAGTCTATTTTCCTTTCATGAGGAATACCGGGAAGATCATCGAGAAACACTTTTGGGAACTCATTTACAATCGGAACTGACTCAAGAATAGGGGTTTTAGAATCTGTGTCCCTAACCCTATGATAAATGCAACCCTTAGAAATCATTTTCCTAGCCTTTAGGCAAGATATGAACTGACCCTTAAGAGCATAATTTCCCCCTTCCCATGACATGATAGGTTCGTTTGGAAACTTGAATGTGACCAATCGGGTCCTACAATCTATGGAAGCATAACATGAAGCCAATCCATCTCGAGAATAACATCAAAATCTAACATATCAAGCTATACAAGATCAACATGAGTGACTCTATGGGAAACAAAAATAGGTAATTTCTATAAACTCTTTTAGCATCAATAGAATCACCAACCGGAGTAGATACATGAAAAGGATTAGAAAGGATTTCAGGACCAACATCAAATCTCATGGCCATATAAAGGGTAATAAATAACAACGTAGCACCGGGATCAAGCAAAGCATAAACATCAAGATGGAAACCTTTCAACATATCGGTCATAACATTCGGAGAGCACTCATGATCTAGTCTAATTGGAAGAGCATAAAACTGATTATGACGATGAGCACCCTAACTAGAACCACTAGGCTAAGCTTTCCTATCATCCTTTCCCTTGCTAGCTTGCAACAGACAATCCTTCACTTTGTGACCACTCATTCCACAACCAAAGAAACCATCCATATTGGCTAAACATTTTCCCAAGTGACTCTTGCCGCACCTTTGGCAAGCGGGAATAAAAGATCCATTTCCACCACTTCCTTGAGGCTTAGGGTTATACACCCTATCTTTGTTGAACTTAGAGGTCAGAGCATTAGAAGAACCTTGACCGTAAAACTTTTGCCGGAATTGAGGACGACTATGTATCTAGGACCTAGAAAGAGAAAAGTCACCATCACCCGTCCTTTCCCTCTTTGACTCCCTAAATTTCTCCTTTAGCCTTTTCTCTTCAATTTGTTGGGAATGTATCATCAAACAAGATATATCCATCTCTTTGATCAACATGGAGGTAGGGCACTCCTTAACCACCATTTTGGACACACCCGATACAAACTTACTTATCCTTGCCCTAGAGTCGACAACCATAGTCAGAGCATACTTAGCCAATTGAGTAAACTTCAAGGCGTACTTTTCACACTCATATCGCCTTGACTGAGATTAATGAATTCAAGCACCTTTGCCTCTCTCATCTCAAGGGGAAAGAAATGATTAAGAAAAGCTCCCTTAAATTTCTCCCAATCTAGAGGATCCGTATCAAAAGCCCTCTCTTCCTTCCATTGGTTGAACCAAACTTGAGCAATACCTTTGAGTTGATAAGTGGCAAATTCCTCTTTCTCTACCATTGACACTCTCATAATTTCCACTATCTTATACGCCGCATCAATGAGCTCTTGAGGATCCTCATCAACTTTTGACCAATGAAACTCCAGATGATTCATCCTAGTGAAGTCTCTCAACCTTATCGCCGCCGTACCCACAATTCTGTTCACGGGAGCAACAACTTCTCTATTAGCTTGGGATTTCATAGCTTGAGCTAACACTTGGAAAGTGGCTTAGAATTTGGCATGAGTCACTTGTTCGGCCAAAGGGTCGACCAAAACTTGAGGAACCTTGGGCTCCACATTGTCACCCATATTCCTTCTCACAAAAGCTCTTTGGGGGGCCATATCTTGAAATGCATCGGATAAGAATTTGGAAAAAGTCCTTTTATAGAGATAGACTCAATGGCAGGACTTTAGAGTAATGAAAGCAGTGAAGTTTCCTAAATGCTTTGTAGCCTCCTATTCGTAAATGTGGTGTGCATCACACCTATGAACAAGACTCTACTCAACGCGGCTTTTCAGACATTCTAGGGCCTTTTCAAAAACCTTATGCTCTGAATACCAAGTTTGTCATGACCCAAAGTATACCCTAGATGTAACATGACATATAAGACCCCGAGAGGCCCTACACAAGCCATTTGACATACATACAACACAATATAATAGACAAAAGTAGAATTTAAGCAAAATGTCTGATATCATAAAAGAGAGTTTTGAAGATAAACATGGAATCATACTATGTCTGGACAAGCCATTCTAATACCAACATCAGAGTGGTTGGGACGTAAACCATACACCATGTACAAAAGTCTGAAAATGAAAGACAATGAAAGCAATAAAATCTTCATGGCCTTGCCCTCAAAGCATGAGGATTCACCAATCTATTCGTCTGAGGTAGCAAATCCAAACTAGCCACGAGTGTGAGGAGAAAGAGCGTCGGACCGTACATTATGAAATAATGTTGGCTTCATAATGTAGGCATAAGTATGCTTTAGTACATGGAATGTACTAAGTATGAGGGGAATGCATAAAGACATAAACATGATCATATGAGGACATTAAACTTGATATGCATGACCAAGCTACAAACATAGTTAAGCTTTTAAAGAGGAATCATAAATCATGAACATGGTCAATGCATACTAAAAATCATTTGAAAGCTTTCATAAAACCTTTGAAGGTAAATTAGTTCATTTTGTGGGATATGAACTTTAACCGACAATAAACCATGTGAGCTAT
Organism: Solanum appendiculatum; assembly: GCA_018342035.1. Taxonomy (NCBI): domain Eukaryota; kingdom Viridiplantae; phylum Streptophyta; class Magnoliopsida; order Solanales; family Solanaceae; genus Solanum; species Solanum appendiculatum. Next base: position 94,787 of record JAGDQO010000462.1, read on the forward strand.
AATATAGAATTCGATGTAACTCCCGCATCCAGAAGGGAGAGCCTTCTTGCCAAGGTAGAGCTCTATATCATATAATTAATGCTATTATTTATCCACTAGCTAAGTCAGTTGAGATAATCCTACGGGGACACGTTGTTTAGAACTAGAGATTGCTACTAGAGACTGCCCTATTTGAGCCTCCACCTCAAAATTCTCTCGGTGCTAAGTTAAATCCCAACGGAATTAGTCATAAACATATTCATATCAATATACTTGGAAAGGCACAATTAAACTGCCAATCCAATCATAAAGTCGTTATAGAGTAGCTCTATTAAATCATGATTCATACATTGTGAGGAAACTTTTCACAACCATGATTTCATAATATGTGAGAAAACCTTTCACAATTAATTGATACTTATCTTAAAAGCATCCTTAGTTCATAAAACATCATTTTCATAAGACATGCATAGCTTTCATAAATCATAGTTCATAAGTTCATAAGCTTTATTCATAAATTCATCTTCATAATCAAGTAAAAAGCATGGCTCCATATGAAATCAATCAAAAACCTTGTAATTTAATTAAATCATGCATAGTAAGATTGAAATCAAATAATGGAATCATAATAAATTGGACACATGGAGGTTTACATGAAACCCTAATCAATTAGGTGAAAATTGAATTGGAGATTGAGATTCTTTTGTGACCCAATGGATGAATGGAATCCGTTGGTGAATTTCCACATACCTTGATAATCAAAGCCTAACAAAGCAAGAGAAAAGAGAAGACTTGAAGCTTGGAACCCTAGCTTTCTTCCTTGAGCTTGAGAGAATTTGGAGAGGATGAACTTGGATGGGAATTGGGGATTTGAGAGAATGAGAGGGTTGGGGTAGATTTAGGAGTTGAAAGGTAGTTATAGGTTTTAGAAATAGGGTCAAAATGAAATAGTATAGGTATTAAATGCATAGGAAAAGATCCAAATACCCTTAAGAAATAACTGCCGGAGGATCCTATGGTTTGGACCTACAGACCGTACTGGTCAACCGTAGGTTGAGTTACTGGAACCTAAAATTTGGCCAACTTTACACGAAACCCTTCTATCGATCGTCGAATTTCGTATGGTCCGTCAACCCCATTCATAGTCTTCAACTTTAAGTGCAAAATTTACTAAGTCTAGATCACTTCCACAAGAGCCTTTCTACGACCCGTCAAACCCTTTTCGTAGACTGAGGTCTCAAGTCAAATCTCTAAATCAACTCTACGGGTCAGTTCTACGATCCGTCAAACTTCCTATAACTCATCCTTTTTACTCGTAGGTCAACTTACTGGGACTTGAAAATTCCAAAACTCAACTCAAGGTCGACGACTTCCTTCCTACAGCCCGTAGAACTTCCTATGGTCCGTAGATAGGACTTGTAGAACATGCTTCAGTGAATTTTCTTCAACTTTCCTTTCCAATTCGACTTCCCAATATTTAAGGTGTTACATGTACCAAGAACCACACCTATATGTAGCGTACCCGTGAAAAGACTCGGAACTTCCAATACTGAATCTCAATATCCGAGCCTGGGCTTCCCACAGACCCTCTGGCTGCTAATTGATAACGCTCAATTAGTCGTCTTACAAGTCAATGAGTAGTCAATCATTAATAATGTAATAACTCAACATATGAGGTCGAGGTCAAATCCATTAGGGAGCAATCTTTGTTAGAAATCAATTAGGATGTTTAATTTGTGATCTAATTGTTTGTAGAGATATAACAATCAACGATTAATATAAAGGAATTTTAGACATTTTAAATTATCAATTTGTGAAAGTTTAGTAACAATAGATCAACTAGCAAGAGTGTTTAACAAGTAAAGAGTGAATCTAGGAGTGTGTGGAAGTACGTATCGATTTCAAATGTTGGTCAATGTGATTGCTCAATAACATTAATCTCTCATGCATAAACTAGATCAATATAAAGCACGACATTCATTTCTTTTCAAATCCTCTCATGTAAGCCATGGAAAACAATCTAATACCTAACATAGATCTTGTTTTTCAAGGAAATCTAGCATTTAGCAATAAATTCCATATTCCTCTTTTCAAGCAAACATAGAATTTACAGCTAATGTGAAGGTATCAATCCAACCATCCACTTCATGTGCACCTTTTCAAGCAACATATAAAGATATTAACTAGATTCAAGTTTGCAACCTTAAATCATAAATTAAAACATGATAATCAGATTGAATCCATGGAAATTAATATACAACAGAGCAATACACATAAACACACTATAATAATCAATACCCCACTTCATTTACACACCCTTAGAATAGGGGTTTTAGCCACACATGGGGAAATTGGATAGAGTTATACCAAAATAGTTATTCTTCATCTGAATTTATTTACTCAAACTTCAAAATCTTAAATGCTCAAGAAAAAACTACCAATTTCAAGTACAAAAAGTTTCTAAAACTCAAAATCTTTGGAATGTTCTTCTGTACTGTAAATGCAAAGAGTGGAAGATGATTTTTCTGTCTCTTCTCAGCTCTTTATACCTTCACTAAAGTCAGCCGAAATTTCACTTCAAGACCTAATCGGCAATGTTAGTCGGGCTTGTCAACCTATTTGGTGAGTCGTCGACCAACACAACTTCTCAAATTTCCTTATTTGGCTTCAGGCTTCAGGTGTTTTAACTATCAGTTAGCGAGCCCGATGGATATTGCCGTTCACAATCAGCGAGTCGTTGAATATCACAAATGCTCCCCACTTTGTTCTCTATTATTAACATAACTCTCTGGCATCTTCAGCAATTTGACATCATCTCACTGACTTGGTTGGCGAGGCACCATTCACTTCATCATCTTGCCGACCTACTTTAAGCTTTTTAGTATAAGAATCTGTCACTTTTAGTGAGGTCTAGCATTGTTGGTGAGTCGTCAAGTGCTCTTTGCGAGCTCCAGGTTCACACTTTCATTGTTTTTCTATGTTTTTGGCTTCTTTTTGCACACTTTCATTGTTTTTCTATGTTTTTGGCTTCTTTTTGCATACATTTGTCCATACCTTGTCCTTAAGCCTTCGTAGCTGCAAATCAACTCTTTAGCATCAGAAATGGACATAAAATGACATTGATTTTTTTTGTTGACACAATAGAATGATTTATTATGACATATGACACAATAGAGTATCATTCATGATAGAATAATTTAGTATTACATCAGAGTGCAAAGTTTTTACGTAAAAATGTTTTAAAATGTTTTTTGTAGATGTATAATATGCTTGAAGACGTGTGTTACCTCGAAGCTTAAAAAAGGCTTTCTTGTTACTCAGTTTGCTTGAATGGAGGGCAAAGACCAATGATCATGCTATCTATTTGTTGTGTACTTGTGAATCTGAATGCTTTGTCAAGTGACTCCGCAAACCCAACCGGTTGGGTTCGAAAGAATCAGGGTGTCATGCGAAAGCTTATAATTGTAAATCATATTGGTGATAAATCAGATGAGAGATAAAACTATACTAACAACATAAAATGACATTGAGGACACTATTTGATGAACTAAAAAGCCTCAAATGAGTCCAAAATATTTGACTCATCAACACCCCCAACTTAAACTTATGCTTGTCCTCAAGTAAATCAAGAATTCAATTAGTTCAACAAAGGTGTCTATAAATAGTGCTTCTTGCGAGTCAATATGCAAGTGCTATCACAAGGCTAATTTCAAGTCCATGCAATTTTCAATTATGCATAAAAAGCTTCAAATGATGATTAGCCATTATCAATCTAGGTTTATGCTCACAAATGCTCACTCATTTTGCAAAGCTATGCTTCCATAAATGTATTCAAGTGCCCTCACATAAAAAATGATTCCATGCTCTCACAAAGCACATCAACAATGAATTTTTAGGAATCAAAACGAACTCTCACGCTCTCAAAGAGAAAGACATGCATGTTTCAACCCATAAGTTTGCCATATTTTCCAACCAGCACATCAATTGGGTTTTGCAAGATCCCAAAGGTCTTTTAAGGCTTGTAGTGGGGCTACGGGCAAAGGGTATGGTCATTTTGGTTTAGTGAGTTCACCTTTTTGAAGCATTGTTGTTTTCAACTTCACCTCTTCTCATTTTGTTTCCTCCTTTTGACATAGGGACTCATCCTCATTCTTTCCATAACATTCTTTTCTTATCAAGCTCATTGGAAACCCCTTTTATTTAATCAAGTAATGAAGGTAACCAAAACATCAATTGATGACCCAACTTTTTCCTTTAATTTTCTTTTCTCTCTCTTTTTATGTGGAGGGGTTCCATCTTTTTTGTCACATAAAAACAAGGATGAGTTTCACCAATCTTTTTTCACTCCGTTTCTTTCCTCTTTCCTTACCACACCCCCAACTTTGTCTTTTGGCCTAAGTTAGCTAGTAATACAAACCAATGCTTTAAAGGATTTTTGGGTGAGAAAGGGATCACATATTTAGGCCAAGAGGTTCCAACAAGTTTTCGAAGAAACAGATTAGGCTCAAATGGTGCAAAAATGGATGAACACTCTCACAAGGTAATCACAATGTTGGTATAATAAACGGGTTCAGTCTCAATACCTGTGCCTAAGGTCCTTTCTCACATCAACCAAAGTTAAACACTTGGATCAACAAGGAAAATTCTAGACATCCACACACATGCCTTTCAAGTATACATCACCACACATGACACTCAAACACAATCATTGGGCACAACTCTACAATTTCAAGCTTGTGTTCAACGGTCATTGCAAGTCTTACAATTGATACTTGACTAGTCACAACGAGATGCTAAGAGCTTATGCAAGAATCATGCAATTTTGAATTACCTCATTGAATCTACACAAACACGCTTCATATCAAAAGCACTATCTAAGACATCAATATTGATCATAATTGACACTCGAATGTACAATATAAGCATGCAAGCTTGTTACTCATCAAACCGTAACCAACCTTCGGGACAAAAGATAAAAAGACAAACTCAACCAAAACCCAACATTATACTATTAAACCAAAATTAGAAGTTACTACTACATTAACATAAAATTTAATACAACTCAAATCAAAACAAAGCGACTCTCTTAAAATAGCAACATACAACCAAAAGGGGTTAAGCACTTGCAAGTACCCTCACCCCACCAAAAAGAAAGTAAGTGTCCTCAATGTGAAATAAAGAAAAATAGGAAAGTAAAGATAGGCAAAGAATCCACCTGTCAGGCAAGGCCTGAGGAGAAGTATGGCTCGGCGGGGCATCCTCAACACGGGCATCAATGCCCGGTGCATCAGTATGAGGCTCAACAAGGACACCAGTGCCCAACACATCAATAGGAGTAGTAGATCTGGAGGCTGGGTCCAACTAGATCCAATGGCGGAGGGCTCACAAAGATAGTTCTCCGTAGCCATCTGCACAAATATATCCTCCATGTCTGCCAAGTTTGCATATGTGTCCTTTCTCCTCAGCTCATCTTTAGTAAACTCCTATTCATCTTTCTCTAAAGTGTCAGAATCCTCCTCAACAACACCAGATACATCCCCACCTAAAGGCACCTGTTCACTCACCACCATGGCTGAAGGAGGCTCAGTCGTTGGAACATCGATTAGGGGTCCATCACCCCAAAGCATGGATATGTATGTGGACTTAAGAGCATCCACATCCTCCCTCAAACCATCAATAACAGCTTTCAAGGCTGCCACCTAAGTAGAATCATTCTCCACTCTCTCACGCTCATCAACCTGAGTGGTAAGGGTATCTAGTCTCACCCTATAGTCCATCAAAGGCACGCTGATTCACTACCTCAAGTTGAAGAGGGGCAAGGGAAGCCTCAATGGCTATGGATATGATGGTAGAGACCTCTCTCTCAAGATGAGAGGCTCTAACATCTGTCGAATCGAAAAGATTACCCATTCGATAAACCAAGGCCTGAGTCGATGGAGGCTGAGATGTAGAGGAAGGCACAGTACACGTGGAAGGTGTAGCCATACCTAACGACTCTGTAGTAGGAGCGGGAATAGGAGTATCAACCTCCATAATATATGGGTCAACAACCGGAGTAGTGTCAACCGACGTTGGCTTCCTCCTAGCCGTATCTTCTCTGAAATAGTCCACCTAAATCCTTCGAATATACTGGATGAGGCCGGAGTGAATCTCACAACACCTCCACAAACGAAACTCCGGGCACCTGATATAGGTGTGTAATCAAAATCGAGAATGGTAACAAGGTCTGCTGCTTCCTCGCCCTCAAGAGTGTCTCCTCAATGATAATGGAACCAAGATTGAGCTCCTCTCTAACAATGATGCACCCAAATAAAATAGCCTTGGGGTGTTGGAGGATCAACTCATTTTGGGAAGGCATCAGTGTTCTGCTGATAAACCCAAACAAGTACCTAGGCACAGTATTTAATCCTTCTTTTCAATCTCAACCACATCCTCAATCCATGGGGGTGTAACATTATCTAACAGTGGGGCAAGCCACCCCATCAAATTGTCAAGAGGATATTTCATCCTGTTTGTGTATGAGTTTGAGTTCCTCGACACATAGCCAAGTGCCTCATTGATTGCAGCTTCCCTACATTGAACCATCTTCCCCTAAACTTCAACTATGTCTAAAGGCTTGTAAACAACTCCCTTTCTCTTTTTCTGGAACAACCGAGCATATGCCTCATAGAACTCACGTATCAAAGTAGGGATATAATGTTCCCTTGCTTGAGTGAATCTCTCAAACCCATGATAGCAGATAGTATCCCAAACATCCGGATACATATCCACAGCCCCATCAGTAGGCAAACTCTTTTCTTCCAATATAGTCCGCAACCCGACATCTTTCAATCGATTCATCGCACGATGGAGCACTATTGGGACAATCCGAGGCACCATATTTGCCAAAGGATCATGGATGGCTTTAGAGAGCATTTCTGTCTGCTTCCTCTTTGTAGCCTGAGTTTCAGCCCCAGGCCTGTGTGCTGGAGTATTAGAACCCTCTACTTCTCCCTCGACAATCTCATTATCTGTCCCAGAATAGTTCAAAGGCTCATATTTGGAATTGGAGGTAGTCGTATTATCATCCACCAAGTTTCTTTTCCTAGTGTCTTTGGGAGTTACAACAACCTTCTTCTTGACTTTTTCACGCATATGCTTAGATGTGCGTTGAGTGGGTTGGGTACGATCACTTTGTTCGAAGATAGTAATTTATTTTTGCCTCCTCCGAGGTGGAGAATCCCCCGAAAAAGCTCTTCTGGTCACATGCATCTTTGGATGGGCCATAGCTGCATTGCACAACATCCAGAAGACAGATCGAGTGAAGGGTTAGTGAGAAATAATAAAATAAGTAACCCAGGGATAAATTTGTCCTAGGACTCGCCAACTTAGTTGGTGAGTTGCCAAGACAGTTTGACGAGCAAGTTCGGGCTGCTATGTGGAACAGAGGCAATTGAAAGAAAGTTTTGGCAATAACGACGAGATACAAGCGGAGTCGGTGAATCGCTGAAGTGATTCGAAGGGCTACAAGAGCTCGCCAAAAGTGACAGAAGTGATAGGAAACTTTTCACAACATAAGGGCGAGCTATAGCTAACATGGCAAGCCACCGAATCACCTTGGCGAGCTCAACTGAGCTCGCGGACTAGGTAATTTTCAGCCCTTCAGCCCAATTTTCAACAGTCAACTAAAACAACCAATCAACGATCAATTTTTAACACAATTGGCACAAAATCAAGGTTACTCAAAACACCCAATCACTCCGGGTACTTAGACTTCCCCTCAATTTAAACAAAACACAACAAAATGACGATTTGCCCTTAAAAATAACGTCACCAAATCTATCGTTGGGAAAAATCAAGCCATTTCATTAAATTTGGGTTACTCTTCAACTCCCGATTGAGACTTTTCCTGGGTAAAATAAAGTCAAAGTGGTCAGGGCCATTTAAGGTGGTTAGAGTATTTGGCAATCGAGCAATAGAAGTTGAAAATGCTAATGCTTCTAAGTTCAAGGTAAACGGTTAATGCTTGTAGTGATACTATGGAGAGGGCTGTGGTGTTAATGTGATTGAGTTGATGTACTTGGATGATGCTTTATAGCATATCCATGTCGTGCCACGACGTTAACTACAACGCATCTTGGGAGGCAGCCAAAGTTTTTAGTGGTTTTTCAATAATGTGTGTTAATGTGTAGATGGAATTGAAGTCCCTAAGTTAATGGAGTTTAGCATGCTAAAGACCATCTTGGCGATTCACCGAGTGGTTAAGGCGAGCCTGTTTGTAACACCTCAGTTTTCAAAAGAGAATTTTTTTCAATTTTTGGCTCAGAGTCACTTTCTACGGACGCACTCTACGGGTCGTAGACCAGTTGACGAACCGTAGAATGAATCCGTAGAAAGAGGGTAAAATGTTTTAAAAATTAAGTCTCTGAAGTCGAGTCTACGGGCTAACAGGACAGACCGTAGGTCTTACCACAGACTGTAAAAAGGTCCCGTCAAAGTGTTCCAGGCTTAGTAAAATTTTTGAGGGTCAAGTTGGGTTCTATTGGTTGGACTTACAGACCGTAGAATGGCCTACGGGCCGTAGATCAAAGTCGTAGAAAGTGTCCTGAATTTTTGGGTTTCTGAAGTTTTCTACGGTTCAACAGGAAGGTCCGTAGGAACTCTAACGAACTGTAAGTTTGAACCGTAGACTTCATTCCGCAGTTATTTTCCAGGGGTTTTTGTGTCTTTTCCCAATTCTTTTAAGTTATTTTAATTATGACTTTGCCCCTAAATTGACCTACTATATAAGTCTTTCTTCCCAAATTTTCTTTCATTAATTACATTCCCAATTTCCCAAATGATTCTCTCTCTAAAAAGTTCTCTCAATTCTCAAGGAAGAAGAAGGGCTAGGATCCTCCATTGAAGGTCATCGTTTTTTTAGCAATTTCTTATGGGCTTTGTTGAGGTATGTTAGCATTCACCATTGGAGTCCTTTCCTCCATTGGGTCCCTAGTTTTCTTCAATATTCAAGGTTCAATTCCCCAAATTGAGTTAGGGTTTTTGATCAATTCTTATGGGTTCTTCAATTATGATTCCAATTGTTGACTTTATGATTCTTAGTGCACGATCTAGCGTGAAAAAGTAATTTTGTGCATGATCTAGCGTGATTTATATGATTTGAGTAGAAATTGTATGAACCGATGCATGAGCCATGATTCCTAGTTATGAAATTCATGATGAAGTATGATCCATGCATTTATGAACTTGTGAAATTGATGAAAATATGCATGAATCTAGTTTATTAAATGATTCTAAGGTGAATTGACATGTACCCATACTAGATCATATTTTATGTATATATGAATAGCTTGCATAAGAGATGCATGTATATGGATAGCTTGCATAAGAGATGCGTGTTTCATGAGAATTATGCTTATAATTGCTAGGGTGCATATAGATGATGGCATCCATGAGTTGTGAAAAGGTTTTCTTCACAATAAGCTAAGAATATGAATGTGAAAGATTTTATCACAGAAATTAGGGTTCATGTGGTTGAAAGGCTTTTCTCACCAATGAATCGATTAGGAGCTATTCTAATGACGTAAGCTTGGGGCAAGCCCATGGTAGTTGAAACATCTTGATATGATCTTAGCTTGGATTTGGTAACCCTAGATGTACCTCTTCCTTGGTTAAAATATGAATAAGCTTAATTGACTATTCCTTGGGATTTTACTTAGCACCGAGAGGGCTTTTGGGATGAAGGTTTCCGTTTAGTGTCCGTGGACCTTTAGTAGCAGTCTCTAAGTCCCATATTTACGTGCCTCGTAGGTTTTGTCTCAGATAGACACATAGCTAGTGGATCCATGTAAGCTACAGATTTATGATCCTTACCTTGGCAAGTAGGACACCCCTTCTAGTGGTGTGGGGTAGACATCACTCCCCTTTTCGGTGTGGGGCAGACACTGGATTCCATGTTATAGCTCACATGGTCTATGTCGGTTAAACGTAAAAATCCCATAATAATGAACTAGGGTACTAGAAGTATCTCACGAGACAAGACTTATGATATGACTAGCTTGCATTGACCATGTTTATGTATTGAGTTTCTCACCCTATTGTCACATGATTTAGTTTGGTTATTGCATGTTCACGATGATATCTCATTGGCATGATTCCTACATGAAAGCATCTCATTTGACATATTTATGTGATTATATGCATTTGCTTCATACTTAGTACATTCCACGTACTAATGCATACTTGTGCCTTCATTCTCTGATAATGTAGGGTTGGACTGTCATCCTTCGCACTCTCATGGTTAGTTTTTTCCTGAGTTCGAGCTATCAGCCTTGGTGAGTCCTCATGCTTCGGGGACTAAGAGACTTTATTTCTTTTCTTTACTTTTAGTTTCAGACTTGTATATGATGTACGTGTTACGTCCCGATCATTCTATTTTATTAAATGGCTTTTGAGACATAGTTGAGACTTCCGCTTGTAAACTCTTACTTTTATGAGATTATCTATTTCATTCCTCCTTTTCGTCTTTACCTTATGTATATGTATACTAAGTGGCTTATGTGGGGTCACTCGGGGTCCTATACGCCATGTCACACCTAGGGGGTACTTTGGGTCGTGACAAACTTGGTATCAGAGCCAGGTTTAGAAAGGTCCTAGGATGTCTCAAAGCCACGCCTAGTAGATTTTAGTTCACAAGTGTGAAGCGCGCCACATTTATGAATGAGAGGCTACAAGAAGTTAGGAAATTCCACTTCTTTCATATTCTTGAATTGTGCTTTAGAGTTTAACTCTATACGTTCCTCTCCTAATCCATGTCTTACGCTTTTCAGGATATGGCACCTAGAAGAGCTTTTGTAAGGAGAAACGCAAATGGAATTCATGAGTTGTGAAAAGGTCTTCTTCACATAATAGCATGAGCATAATTGTGGAAAGGTTTTCTTTGCAATAAGCTAAGAATATGATGTGAAAGGTTTTCTCACATAAATTAGGATTCATGTGGTTGAAAGGCTTTCTCGCCTATGAATCGATCAGGAGCTATTCTAATGACATAATCTTGGGGCAAGCCCATGGTAGTTGAAGCGTCTTGATATGATCTTAGCTTGGATTGGTAACCCTAGATGTACCTCTTCCTTGGCTAAAATGGGAATAAGCTTAATTGACTATTCCTTGAGATTTTACTTAGCACCGAGCGGGCTTATGGGATGAAGGTTTCTGTTTAGCGTCCGTGGATCTTTAGTAGCAATCCGTAAGTACCATAACTACGTGCCTCGTAGGTTTTGTCCCAGATAGACACATAGCTAGTGGATCCACGTAAGCTACAGATTTATGTTCCTTACCTTTGCTAGTGGGACACCCCTTATAGTGGTATAAGGTAGACATGACTTCCCTTTTTGGTGGGGGTAGACACTGGATTCCATGTTATAGCTCACATGGTCTATGTTGGTTAAATGTAAGAATTCCATAATAATGAACTAGGGTACTAGAAGTATCTCACGAGACAAGACTTATGATATGACTAGCTTGCATTGACCATGTTTATGTATTGAGTTTCTCACCCTATTGTCACATGATTTAGTTTGGTTATTGCATGTTCACGATGATATCTCATTGGCATGATTCCTACATGAAAGCATCTCATTTGACATATTTATGTGATTATATGCATTTGCTTCATACTTAGTACATTCCACGTACTAATGCATACTTGTGCCTTCATTCTCTGATAATGTAGGGTTGGACTGTCATCCTTCGCACTCTCATGGTTAGTTTTTTCCTGAGTTCGAGCTATCAGCCTTGGTGAGTCCTCATGCTTCGGGGACTAAGAGACTTTATTTCTTTTCTTTACTTTTAGTTTCAGACTTGTATATGATGTACGTGTTACGTCCCGATCATTCTATTTTATTAAATGGCTTTTGAGACATAGTTGAGACTTCCGCTTGTAAACTCTTACTTTTATGAGATTATCTATTTCATTCCTCCTTTTCGTCTTTACCTTATGTATATGTATACTAAGTGGCTTATGTGGGGTCACTCGGGGTCCTATACGCCATGTCACACCTAGGGGGTACTTTGGGTCGTGACAAACTTGGTATCAGAGCCAGGTTTAGAAAGGTCCTAGGATGTCTCAAAGCCACGCCTAGTAGATTTTAGTTCACAAGTGTGAAGCGCGCCACATTTATGAATGAGAGGCTACAAGAAGTTAGGAAATTCCACTTCTTTCATATTCTTGAATTGTGCTTTAGAGTTTAACTCTATACGTTCCTCTCCTAATCCATGTCTTACGCTTTTCAGGATATGGCACCTAGAAGAGCTTTTGTAAGGAGAAACGCAAATGGAATTCATGAGTTGTGAAAAGGTCTTCTTCACATAATAGCATGAGCATAATTGTGGAAAGGTTTTCTTTGCAATAAGCTAAGAATATGATGTGAAAGGTTTTCTCACATAAATTAGGATTCATGTGGTTGAAAGGCTTTCTCGCCTATGAATCGATCAGGAGCTATTCTAATGACATAAGCTTGGGGCAAGCCCATGGTAGTTGAAGCGTCTTGATATGATCTTAGCTTGGATTGGTAACCCTAGATGTACCTCTTCCTTGGCTAAAATGGGAATAAGCTTAATTGACTATTCCTTGAGATTTTACTTAGCACCGAGCGGGCTTATGGGATGAAGGTTTCTGTTTAGCGTCCGTGGATCTTTAGTAGCAATCCGTAAGTACCATAACTACGTGCCTCGTAGGTTTTGTCCCAGATAGACACATAGCTAGTGGATCCACGTAAGCTACAGATTTATGTTCCTTACCTTTGCTAGTGGGACACCCCTTATAGTGGTATAAGGTAGACATGACTTCCCTTTTTGGTGGGGGTAGACACTGGATTCCATGTTATAGCTCACATGGTCTATGTTGGTTAAATGTAAGAATTCCATAATAATGAACTAGGGTACTAGAAGTATCTCACGAGACAAGACTTATGATATGACTAGCTTGCATTGACCATGTTTATGTATTGAGTTTCTCACCCTATTGTCACATGATTTAGTTTGGTTATTGCATGTTCACGATGATATCTCATTGGCATGATTCCTACATGAAAGCATCTCATTTGACATATTTATGTGATTATATGCATTTGCTTCATACTTAGTACATTCCACGTACTAATGCATACTTGTGCCTTCATTCTCTGATAATGTAGGGTTGGACTGTCATCCTTCGCACTCTCATGGTTAGTTTTTTCCTGAGTTCGAGCTATCAGCCTTGGTGAGTCCTCATGCTTCGGGGACTAAGAGACTTTATTTCTTTTCTTTACTTTTAGTTTCAGACTTGTATATGATGTACGTGTTACGTCCCGATCATTCTATTTTATTAAATGGCTTTTGAGACATAGTTGAGACTTCCGCTTGTAAACTCTTACTTTTATGAGATTATCTATTTCATTCCTCCTTTTCGTCTTTACCTTATGTATATGTATACTAAGTGGCTTATGTGGGGTCACTCGGGGTCCTATACGCCATGTCACACCTAGGGGGTACTTTGGGTCGTGACAAACTTGGTATCAGAGCCAGGTTTAGAAAGGTCCTAGGATGTCTCAAAGCCACGCCTAGTAGATTTTAGTTCACAAGTGTGAAGCGCGCCACATTTATGAATGAGAGGCTACAAGAAGTTAGGAAATTCCACTTCTTTCATATTCTTGAATTGTGCTTTAGAGTTTAACTCTATACGTTCCTCTCCTAATCCATGTCTTACGCTTTTCAGGATATGGCACCTAGAAGAGCTTTTGTAAGGAGAAACGCAAATGGAATTCATGAGTTGTGAAAAGGTCTTCTTCACATAATAGCATGAGCATAATTGTGGAAAGGTTTTCTTTGCAATAAGCTAAGAATATGATGTGAAAGGTTTTCTTTGCAATAAGCTAAGAATATGATGTGAAAGGTTTTCTCACATAAATTAGGATTCATGTGGTTGAAAGGCTTTCTCGCCTATGAATCGATCAGGAGCTATTCTAATGACATAAGCTTGGGGCAAGCCCATGGTAGTTGAAGCGTCTTGATATGATCTTAGCTTGGATTGGTAACCCTAGATGTACCTCTTCCTTGGCTAAAATGGGAATAAGCTTAATTGACTATTCCTTGAGATTTTACTTAGCACCGAGCGGGCTTATGGGATGAAGGTTTCTGTTTAGCGTCCGTGGATCTTTAGTAGCAATCCGTAAGTACCATAACTACGTGCCTCGTAGGTTTTGTCCCAGATAGACACATAGCTAGTGGATCCACGTAAGCTACAGATTTATGTTCCTTACCTTTGCTAGTGGGACACCCCTTATAGTGGTATAAGGTAGACATGACTTCCCTTTTTGGTGGGGGTAGACACTGGATTCCATGTTATAGCTCACATGGTCTATGTTGGTTAAATGTAAGAATTCCATAATAATGAACTAGGGTACTAGAAGTATCTCACGAGACAAGACTTATGATATGACTAGCTTGCATTGACCATGTTTATGTATTGAGTTTCTCACCCTATTGTCACATGATTTAGTTTGGTTATTGCATGTTCACGATGATATCTCATTGGCATGATTCCTACATGAAAGCATCTCATTTGACATATTTATGTGATTATATGCATTTGCTTCATACTTAGTACATTCCACGTACTAATGCATACTTGTGCCTTCATTCTCTGATAATGTAGGGTTGGACTGTCATCCTTCGCACTCTCATGGTTAGTTTTTTCCTGAGTTCGAGCTATCAGCCTTGGTGAGTCCTCATGCTTCGGGGACTAAGAGACTTTATTTCTTTTCTTTACTTTTAGTTTCAGACTTGTATATGATGTACGTGTTACGTCCCGATCATTCTATTTTATTAAATGGCTTTTGAGACATAGTTGAGACTTCCGCTTGTAAACTCTTACTTTTATGAGATTATCTATTTCATTCCTCCTTTTCGTCTTTACCTTATGTATATGTATACTAAGTGGCTTATGTGGGGTCACTCGGGGTCCTATACGCCATGTCACACCTAGGGGGTACTTTGGGTCGTGACAAACTTGGTATCAGAGCCAGGTTTAGAAAGGTCCTAGGATGTCTCAAAGCCACGCCTAGTAGATTTTAGTTCACAAGTGTGAAGCGCGCCACATTTATGAATGAGAGGCTACAAGAAGTTAGGAAATTCCACTTCTTTCATATTCTTGAATTGTGCTTTAGAGTTTAACTCTATACGTTCCTCTCCTAATCCATGTCTTACGCTTTTCAGGATATGGCACCTAGAAGAGCTTTTGTAAGGAGAAACGCAAATGGAATTCATGAGTTGTGAAAAGGTCTTCTTCACATAATAGCATGAGCATAATTGTGGAAAGGTTTTCTTTGCAATAAGCTAAGAATATGATGTGAAAGGTTTTCTCACATAAATTAGGATTCATGTGGTTGAAAGGCTTTCTCGCCTATGAATCGATCAGGAGCTATTCTAATGACATAATCTTGGGGCAAGCCCATGGTAGTTGAAGCGTCTTGATATGATCTTAGCTTGGATTGGTAACCCTAGATGTACCTCTTCCTTGGCTAAAATGGGAATAAGCTTAATTGACTATTCCTTGAGATTTTACTTAGCACCGAGCGGGCTTATGGGATGAAGGTTTCTGTTTAGCGTCCGTGGATCTTTAGTAGCAATCCGTAAGTACCATAACTACGTGCCTCGTAGGTTTTGTCCCAGATAGACACATAGCTAGTGGATCCACGTAAGCTACAGATTTATGTTCCTTACCTTTGCTAGTGGGACACCCCTTATA
This sequence comes from Solanum appendiculatum, assembly GCA_018342035.1. Classification (NCBI taxonomy): domain Eukaryota; kingdom Viridiplantae; phylum Streptophyta; class Magnoliopsida; order Solanales; family Solanaceae; genus Solanum; species Solanum appendiculatum. The sequence goes on from JAGDQO010000462.1 coordinate 110,529, forward strand.
GTGGTATAAGGTAGACATGACTTCCCTTTTTGGTGGGGGTAGACACTGGATTCCATGTTATAGCTCACATGGTCTATGTTGGTTAAATGTAAGAATTCCATAATAATGAACTAGGGTACTAGAAGTATCTCACGAGACAAGACTTATGATATGACTAGCTTGCATTGACCATGTTTATGTATTGAGTTTCTCACCCTATTGTCACATGATTTAGTTTGGTTATTGCATGTTCACGATGATATCTCATTGGCATGATTCCTACATGAAAGCATCTCATTTGACATATTTATGTGATTATATGCATTTGCTTCATACTTAGTACATTCCACGTACTAATGCATACTTGTGCCTTCATTCTCTGATAATGTAGGGTTGGACTGTCATCCTTCGCACTCTCATGGTTAGTTTTTTCCTGAGTTCGAGCTATCAGCCTTGGTGAGTCCTCATGCTTCGGGGACTAAGAGACTTTATTTCTTTTCTTTACTTTTAGTTTCAGACTTGTATATGATGTACGTGTTACGTCCCGATCATTCTATTTTATTAAATGGCTTTTGAGACATAGTTGAGACTTCCGCTTGTAAACTCTTACTTTTATGAGATTATCTATTTCATTCCTCCTTTTCGTCTTTACCTTATGTATATGTATACTAAGTGGCTTATGTGGGGTCACTCGGGGTCCTATACGCCATGTCACACCTAGGGGGTACTTTGGGTCGTGACAAACTTGGTATCAGAGCCAGGTTTAGAAAGGTCCTAGGATGTCTCAAAGCCACGCCTAGTAGATTTTAGTTCACAAGTGTGAAGCGCGCCACATTTATGAATGAGAGGCTACAAGAAGTTAGGAAATTCCACTTCTTTCATATTCTTGAATTGTGCTTTAGAGTTTAACTCTATACGTTCCTCTCCTAATCCATGTCTTACGCTTTTCAGGATATGGCACCTAGAAGAGCTTTTGTAAGGAGAAACGCAAATGGAATTCATGAGTTGTGAAAAGGTCTTCTTCACATAATAGCATGAGCATAATTGTGGAAAGGTTTTCTTTGCAATAAGCTAAGAATATGATGTGAAAGGTTTTCTCACATAAATTAGGATTCATGTGGTTGAAAGGCTTTCTCGCCTATGAATCGATCAGGAGCTATTCTAATGACATAAGCTTGGGGCAAGCCCATGGTAGTTGAAGCGTCTTGATATGATCTTAGCTTGGATTGGTAACCCTAGATGTACCTCTTCCTTGGCTAAAATGGGAATAAGCTTAATTGACTATTCCTTGAGATTTTACTTAGCACCGAGCGGGCTTATGGGATGAAGGTTTCTGTTTAGCGTCCGTGGATCTTTAGTAGCAATCCGTAAGTACCATAACTACGTGCCTCGTAGGTTTTGTCCCAGATAGACACATAGCTAGTGGATCCACGTAAGCTACAGATTTATGTTCCTTACCTTTGCTAGTGGGACACCCCTTATAGTGGTATAAGGTAGACATGACTTCCCTTTTTGGTGGGGGTAGACACTGGATTCCATGTTATAGCTCACATGGTCTATGTTGGTTAAATGTAAGAATTCCATAATAATGAACTAGGGTACTAGAAGTATCTCACGAGACAAGACTTATGATATGACTAGCTTGCATTGACCATGTTTATGTATTGAGTTTCTCACCCTATTGTCACATGATTTAGTTTGGTTATTGCATGTTCACGATGATATCTCATTGGCATGATTCCTACATGAAAGCATCTCATTTGACATATTTATGTGATTATATGCATTTGCTTCATACTTAGTACATTCCACGTACTAATGCATACTTGTGCCTTCATTCTCTGATAATGTAGGGTTGGACTGTCATCCTTCGCACTCTCATGGTTAGTTTTTTCCTGAGTTCGAGCTATCAGCCTTGGTGAGTCCTCATGCTTCGGGGACTAAGAGACTTTATTTCTTTTCTTTACTTTTAGTTTCAGACTTGTATATGATGTACGTGTTACGTCCCGATCATTCTATTTTATTAAATGGCTTTTGAGACATAGTTGAGACTTCCGCTTGTAAACTCTTACTTTTATGAGATTATCTATTTCATTCCTCCTTTTCGTCTTTACCTTATGTATATGTATACTAAGTGGCTTATGTGGGGTCACTCGGGGTCCTATACGCCATGTCACACCTAGGGGGTACTTTGGGTCGTGACAAACTTGGTATCAGAGCCAGGTTTAGAAAGGTCCTAGGATGTCTCAAAGCCACGCCTAGTAGATTTTAGTTCACAAGTGTGAAGCGCGCCACATTTATGAATGAGAGGCTACAAGAAGTTAGGAAATTCCACTTCTTTCATATTCTTGAATTGTGCTTTAGAGTTTAACTCTATACGTTCCTCTCCTAATCCATGTCTTACGCTTTTCAGGATATGGCACCTAGAAGAGCTTTTGTAAGGAGAAACGCAAATGGAATTCATGAGTTGTGAAAAGGTCTTCTTCACATAATAGCATGAGCATAATTGTGGAAAGGTTTTCTTTGCAATAAGCTAAGAATATGATGTGAAAGGTTTTCTCACATAAATTAGGATTCATGTGGTTGAAAGGCTTTCTCGCCTATGAATCGATCAGGAGCTATTCTAATGACATAAGCTTGGGGCAAGCCCATGGTAGTTGAAGCGTCTTGATATGATCTTAGCTTGGATTGGTAACCCTAGATGTACCTCTTCCTTGGCTAAAATGGGAATAAGCTTAATTGACTATTCCTTGAGATTTTACTTAGCACCGAGCGGGCTTATGGGATGAAGGTTTCTGTTTAGCGTCCGTGGATCTTTAGTAGCAATCCGTAAGTACCATAACTACGTGCCTCGTAGGTTTTGTCCCAGATAGACACATAGCTAGTGGATCCACGTAAGCTACAGATTTATGTTCCTTACCTTTGCTAGTGGGACACCCCTTATAGTGGTATAAGGTAGACATGACTTCCCTTTTTGGTGGGGGTAGACACTGGATTCCATGTTATAGCTCACATGGTCTATGTTGGTTAAATGTAAGAATTCCATAATAATGAACTAGGGTACTAGAAGTATCTCACGAGACAAGACTTATGATATGACTAGCTTGCATTGACCATGTTTATGTATTGAGTTTCTCACCCTATTGTCACATGATTTAGTTTGGTTATTGCATGTTCACGATGATATCTCATTGGCATGATTCCTACATGAAAGCATCTCATTTGACATATTTATGTGATTATATGCATTTGCTTCATACTTAGTACATTCCACGTACTAATGCATACTTGTGCCTTCATTCTCTGATAATGTAGGGTTGGACTGTCATCCTTCGCACTCTCATGGTTAGTTTTTTCCTGAGTTCGAGCTATCAGCCTTGGTGAGTCCTCATGCTTCGGGGACTAAGAGACTTTATTTCTTTTCTTTACTTTTAGTTTCAGACTTGTATATGATGTACGTGTTACGTCCCGATCATTCTATTTTATTAAATGGCTTTTGAGACATAGTTGAGACTTCCGCTTGTAAACTCTTACTTTTATGAGATTATCTATTTCATTCCTCCTTTTCGTCTTTACCTTATGTATATGTATACTAAGTGGCTTATGTGGGGTCACTCGGGGTCCTATACGCCATGTCACACCTAGGGGGTACTTTGGGTCGTGACAAACTTGGTATCAGAGCCAGGTTTAGAAAGGTCCTAGGATGTCTCAAAGCCACGCCTAGTAGATTTTAGTTCACAAGTGTGAAGCGCGCCACATTTATGAATGAGAGGCTACAAGAAGTTAGGAAATTCCACTTCTTTCATATTCTTGAATTGTGCTTTAGAGTTTAACTCTATACGTTCCTCTCCTAATCCATGTCTTACGCTTTTCAGGATATGGCACCTAGAAGAGCTTTTGTAAGGAGAAACGCAAATGAGGATGTAGAGCAAGAGCCTAACCATGTTCCGGCCACTCCTTTGGTCGAAGAGATTACTAATGCGGTGTTTCGAGCCGCTTTCCACACATTGGCCAAAGTCGTGACGGCCCAAGCCAATAGAGAAGTTGTGGTCCCCGTGAACCCACATGTCGTTACAGCAGCAGCAAGTGTGAGAGATTTCACAAGGATGAACCCTCCGGAATTCCATGGCTCCAAGGTGGAGGAGGATCCACAAGAGTTCATTGAAGAGGTTTACAAGATTTTGATGATCATAGGGGTGACACCGAAAGAGAAAGTGGAGTTGGCCGCTTACCAATTGAAGGGTGTCGCCCAAGTGTGGTTTAACCTATGGAAAAGTGAGAGGGCTAGAGATGCGGGTCCTCTTGAATGGAAGAAATTTAAGGAAGCTTTCCTTGATCGATTCTTTCCTCTTGAGATGAGAGAGCCTAAGGTCCTCGAGTTCATTAGCTTGAAGCAAGGTGGTATGAGTGTCAAGGAATATGCATTGAAGTTCACTCAATTGTCAAAATATGCGCCTTTCTTGGTGGTCGATTCAAGGGCCAAAATGAGTAAGTTTGTGTCGGGGGTGTTCGACTTGGTGGTCAAGGAGTGTAGGACTGCCATGCTTATTAAAGAAATGGATATTTCATGGTTGATGGTACATGCACAACAAATTGAAGAAGAGAAACTAAAGGAGAGGTCCAAAGAGGCAAAGAGGGCTAGGACCAGTGATGGTGACTTCTTAAACCAAAGGACCGGAGGACATGGCCGTCCTAAGTTTCGAAAAAGGTTTTCGAACCAAGGGTCTTCAAATGCTCCTATGCCTAAGTTTTACAAGAATAGGGTGTCTAACCCTAAGCCTTAAGGAGGCAATGGTTGTGGTGATAGAACTCCAATTTCCCCATGTCAAAAATGTGGGAAAAAGCTTGAGGGAGATACGTAGCCGGATCGGATGGTTGCTTCACTTGTGGAAAAAGTGGTCACAAAATGAGGGATTGTCCAATGAATGTTACAAAGGGGAAAGATGGTAAACATAGTGCTCCTAGTGGTTCGGGTTCTAGTGCTCCCAAGCAAAACCGATTTTATGCACTCCAGACTCGTGAAGAGCAAGAAGGTTCTCTCGATGTGGTTACCAGTATGTTGAAAGTCTTCCATCTTGATGTATATGCTTTATTTGATCTCGGTGCTACCTTATCTTTTGTGACGCCATATGTAGCTAAGAGATTTGATATTGCCCAGGATGTGTTATTAGACCCCTTTTGTGTCTCTAATCCTATTGGTGATTCTATTGTGGCTAAAAGAGTTTATAGGAAGTGTCCTATTTCCTTGTTCCATAGAGTCGCCTATGTTGATCTTGTAGAGCTAGATATGATAGACTTTGATGTAATTGTTGGGATGGATTGGCTTCATTCTTGTTATGCCTCAGTAGATTGTAGAACCCGAGTGGTTAAGTTTCGATTTCCTAATGAGCCCATCCTAGAGTGGAAAGGGGTAAATTCTATGCCTAGAGGTCAGTTTGTTCTTGTCTTAAAGCTAGAAGGATGATCTCCAAGGGTTGCATTTATCATCTCATTCGGGTTAGGGATATAGATTCTGAAACCCCTAGTCTTTAGTCGATCCCCGTGGTAAATGAGTTTCCGGATGTGTTTCTCGATGATCTACCCGGTGTTCCTCCCGACAGGGAAATAGACTTTGGTATTGAACTTTTTCCCGATTCGCAACCTATCTCTCTTATTCCTTACCGTATGGCTCCGGCGGAATTTAAGGAATTGAAAGAGCAGTTGAAGGATTTGTTAGATAAGGGTTTCATCCAACCCAGTATTTCTCCATGGGGTGCTCCGGTGTTGTTTGTTCGTTAGAAAGATGGCTCCTCCGTATGTGTATTGATTACCGATAGTTGAATAAGGTTACCATTAAGAATAAGTACCTGATTCCGAGGATAGATGATTTGTTTGAGCAACTTCAAGGTGCTAGTTTCTTCTCCAAGGTTGATCTCCGATTGGGTTATCACCAATTGAGGGTGAGAGATTGTGATATTCCAAAGACGTCTTTTCTGACTAGATATGGCCATTATGAGTTTGTGGTCATGTCGTTTGGATTGACTAATGCTCTGACGGCTTTTATGGATTTGATGAATAAGGTGTTCAGACAATACCTTGATATGTTCGTGATTCTATTCATTGATGATATTTTGATTTACTCCCGATGTAAGGAAGAGCATGCTGATCATTTGAGGATTGTATTACAAATTCTTAGGGATCGTGAGTTATATGCTAAGTTCAATAAATGTGAGTTTTGGTTGAGCTCCATGGCTTTTCTTGGTCACATTGTGTCCGGTAATGGTATTGAGGTAGATCCTAAGAAGATGGATGTGGTTAGAAATTGGCCTAGACCTCTATCTCCTTCAGATATTCATAGTTTCTTGGGCTTGGCTGGATACTATAGGAGGTTTGTGGAAGGGTTTTCTCCTATTGCCTCTCCATTGACCTTGTTGACTCAAAAGAAGACTAAGTTTGTATGGTCAGAGGCTTGTGAAAAGAGCTTTCAAGAATTGAAAGATAGGCTTACTTCGGCTCAAATATTGACGTTGCCGGAAGGTTCCGATGGCTTTGTGGTTTATTGTGATGCTTCAAGGGTTGGCTTAGGGTGTGTTCTTATGCAAAATGGGAAGGTGATTGCTTATGCTTCAAGGAAATTTAAGGTTCACGAAAATAATTACCCTAGCCATGATTTAGAACATGCGGCGGTTGTCTTTGCCCTAAAGATTTGGAGGCACTATTTGTATGGTGTCCATGTTGATGTATTCACCGACCACAAAAGTTTGCAATACGTGTTTAAGCAAAAGGATCTAAATCTTCGACAACGTAGATGGCTAGAGCTCTTAAAGGACTATGACATGAGTGTCCTCTATCACCCGGGCAAAGCTAATGTAGTGGCCAATGCCTTGAGTCGGTTGTCAATGAATAGTGTTGCACATATAGAAGATGATAAGAAAGAATTGGTTCAGGATGTTCATAGACTAGCTCGGCTAGGTGTTTGGTTGGTTGACTCCAATAAGGGAGGTGTGTTTGTCCAAAATGGGTCGGAATCATCTTTTGTGGTGGATGTTAAGGATAAGCAAGAACTTGATCCAATCCTAGTTGAGTTGAAAGGTGAAACGATTCAAATGCCCGAAAATGTGCTTCGGAAACACCTATAATTGTAATTTCCATATATCTCAAAATCCGTGCATGATTTCGGAAATTCGACTTCATATTCTTATTTGTGGGGTCAAATTGAGTGGGAAATGGGTCTAACCCGAATTTTAGAGCAACCGTATCAAAATTCAAAAATCGCAAAAATTGCGATTTTGAGGGTCAACTTTAAAGGGGCATATCTCTTAGCACACAAGGAACTGGAAGGGCTGCAACCTATCAAATTAAAGCTCTTTGAGTTAGCTTTCCAACGCACTTAATTTCACCTTATTCCGCGTTAGGATGAGGGAGTTATGACCATTTTCGTAAAACCTGTCTGTGCAGAATTTCCAATTCCAGTGAGCTATTTTCTAGGCGGGTTGGAGGTGTTTTTTTATAAAAAGGGGATATGTCCCATACTTATTCATTTTCTTAACTCCAAAAACACTCTCTAAGCCCTCTCCAAAAATTCCACCAAGATCTTCGACCAAATTCAAACATCTCAAGCTCTAATTCCGGATTCAAGACTCAATCTCAAGCTTCGATTCTCCATTCCAATCTTCATCAAGGATTCTCCAAAGTTGAGGTATGTGGGTTTGATTGTGGAAACCTTCCTTTCCACAAGTCCAACCATTTTTCCTCTATTTCTACTTCAAGTTTATGGGTCCTCATGATCAATTATGAACTCTTGAATTACGGAATTACTACTACACACCCTATTATGGTCCTTTTTGCATATTATCATGAAATGGAATTTTTATGTGATGTTTATGGTTTACATGCTTCCATGATCAAATTATGAAGGTTGATTTATATATGTATGTTGTTGGTGGGCTGATTTATATGGATTTTGGAATTGGTTGGAATTAGTATTCTTGAAATACATGATTTCATTTACATGAACAATTGCCCACCTTGTGTTTGATAAAATGCCCATATATAGAATTCTTAGGAAAGGGAAGGTCCAAGGTACGTCCTATGAGTCGGATGGTTATGTAATTACTGAAATGATGATGAAATGGACACATGTATATGATTTTCTCTAAATAAGTGTTGTGAGTGTCGACCATGCTATGTACGGGGGGTAGTAGGCCCGTATAACCATATCGAGGGTTTTGACCTTGCGTTCCCTAAGCACGGGGGGTGGTAGGCCCGTGTAACCATATCGAGGCGTTTGTGTACCTTGGTTCTCTAGCACGGGGGGTTGTAGGCCCGTGTAACCATATCGAGGGGTTTGTACCTTGGTTCCCTAGCACGGGGGGTGGTAGGCCCGTGTTTTGTAACCATATTGAGGGCGTTTGTACCTCTTTCGCCTCTCCAAGGGGGTGGTAGGCCTTGGAAATACTATATTGATGGTCACTCGCCACACATGTACTACGTCCCATTAAATATGATTTTTATGCAAGCATCATTATACATATTATTTTATTAATATGCTATCTATTGGGTATGATTACGCATTTTTCCTATGATGTCCATCTAATGTAGCATTGCATTGCATCCCATGTACTTAGTACATTCAAATGTACTAACGCATACTCTATGCCTACATGATGTCACCATGTAGGGACCGGAGCACCGCTTGACCATCCTCCTCCGCGTGGCTAGTACGATTTTTCTATAGTGGTTATTGGTGAGTCCTCCATTTCGGGGACGTTGCTCATGATCTTTTGCTATTTATAAAACTTTTCCTTTCTAGTTATGTTTTGACTATGAGGGTGAGCCCGGTAGTTTGTCTTGGCCCCCGCTAAGTACTCATGTTTAGAGGTGGTGTTGGACAAGTTGTGTATTATGCTTGAGCTTGACTCATCTATGGTATTTATGTATCATTTCTTTTTTTTCTTGCTCCCTTAGTCCCGATTTTCCCCTTGATTATGCTTATCGCTTATGGTCATTTAATTGCTTCCGCGACCAAGGATGTGTAATGATACGCTATGAGGCTTGTTTGGGGTTCCTTCGGGTTCCCCATTCGCCGGTCACATCTAGGCCCTAGGCTTGGGTCGTGACAAACTTGGTATCAGAGCACTAGGTTGAATGATCCTCGGAGTCCAACACACCGCGTTGAATAGAGTCCGATTCATGGTTGTTTTGTGCACCACAACTATGAGTAGGAGGCTATGAGACGTTTTAGGAAATGTCTCCCTTCTCCAAGTTCTAAGTCGTGCTGTAGAAGTTGAATTAAGTTCTTCCCTAACGGTTGTTCTTTGCTATGCTAGATCATGTCTAATACAAGAGGAAGACGAGCCCGACTTGTTGCGTGAGGTTCATTATAAGGTGTCTACTCCTATTGCCGGTATGCATATATGTTGCCTAGGAAGGTCTATAGAAATTGTCCTAATGTTGCACTTGCATAAAATATTGCCGTTGTGACCTTTGTTGAATTGAACATGGTCGATTTTGATGTTGTTTCTTGGGGATGGATTGGTTGCATGCCAGTACTATGCTTCTATTTGTATGTAGAACCCGTAGGGTGCAAGTTCCAATTCCCAATTTGACCCAATTCTTGAGTGGGAAAGCCAAAATGTGGTAGCTCAAGGTAGATTCATCTCTTGCATTAAAAGGCCCGTAAGTTTGTATCTCTAAGGGGGTCTCTAATCACCTCTGGTGAGGGTTAGGGATGTGGAGTCCAAAACCCTTCTTATAGAGTCGATTCCGGTCATAAATGAATTCCTTGATGTCTTTCCTAATGACCTTCCCGGTGTTCCTCCCGAAAGGGAAATAGATTTTGGCATAGACCTCCTCCCCGATACTCAACCCATTCTATTCCCCCTTACCGTATGGCCCCGGCGGAGTTAAAGGAGTTGAAAGAACAATTGAGGGACTTGTTGGAGAAGGGTTTTATTAGGCCTAGCCAATCACCATGGGGTGCACCGGTGTTGTTTGTGAAGAAGAATGATGGGTCCTATAGGATGTGTATTGATTATCGGCAACTCAATAGGGTCACCGTCAAGAATAAATATCCTCTTCCTAGGATTGATGACTTGTTCGACCAATTGCAAGGGGCTAGCCACTTCTCTAAGATTGATCTTCGGTCTGGGTATCATCAAGTGAAGGTGAGGGAGGGTGACATTCCCAAGACAGCCTTCCGGACTAGGTATGGACATTATGAATTTGTGGTCATGTCCTTTGGGTTGACCAATGCACCGGATACCTTCATGGACCTAATGAATAGGGTCTTTAAACCCTACCTTGATTCCTTTGTTGTGGTCTTCATTTGATGATATTGTTACTATTTCGCCATTAGCGAGGAAAGAACATTATGAGGTCACTTTGAGGGTTGTGTTGCAAAGATTAAGAGAGAGAAGTGGTATGCCAAGTAATGAAAAGTGTAGAATTTTGGTTGAGGGAGGTTGCCTTCCTAGGTCATGTGGTGGTCGGGGGATGGTTATTAAGGTAAGACCCCCTAAGGAAGACCGATGTGATTTAGAAATTGGCCTAGGCCATTGACCCCGTTCGGATATTAGGAGCTTCTTGGCTAGCGGTGTTACTACCGAAGATTGTGAATGGGTTTTCTACTATTGCTTCTCCCATGACTAAGTTGACACAAAAGAAGGCTAAGTTTGAGTGGACCGACGATGCGAAAGGAGTTTTCAAAACCTTGAAAGATAAACTTTGTGGTCCGCTCCTATATGGTCACCTACCAGAGGGCTTGAGGGATTTGTTGTGTATTGTGATGCTTCTAGAGGTGGCTTGGGTTGTGTCCTAATGCAAAATGGTAAGGTGATAGCCTATGCTTCTAGACAACTCAAAGTGTATGAAAAGAACTATCCTACGCATGATCTTGAATTAGCCGCGGTGGTGTTTGCTTTAAAGATTTGGCGTCATTCTTTGTATGGGGTACATGTCGATGTGTTCACCGATCATAAGAGCCTCCACTATGTCTTCACCCAAAAAGATCTCAACTTGAGACAAAGAAGGTGGCTAGAATTTCTTAAAGATTATGATATGAGTGTGCATTATCATCCCGGTAAAGCTAATGTGGTGGCGGATGCTTTGGGTAGGGTGTCTATGGGTAGCCTAGCTCATGTTGATACTGGTGATAGGGAAATGGCTAGGGAGGTACATCGGTTGGCTAGGTTGGGGGTTAGGTTGGAAGAGGTTGGTAATTGTGGTGTGGTCGTTGTTGATGGTGCTAGGTCTTCCTTGGTTGATGAGGTGATAGCAAAACAAGATCTTGATTCTTCCTTGTTTGAATTGAAGGCCTTGGTGAAAGAGGGCAAGGAGGAAGTTTTCTCCCAAGGGGGAGATGGTGCCCTTAGGTACCAAGGTAGGTTGTGTGTGCCTTGTGTTGATGTTTTGAGGGAGAAAATTCTTGAGGAGGCTCATAATTCTTCCTACTCCATCCACCCCGGTTCCACCAAAATGTATAGAGATTTGAGGGATGTGTATTGGTGGAGAGGCATGAAGAAGGACATTGCCAAATTCGTCTCCGGTTGTCAACAAGTCAAGGCCGAACATCAAAGGCCGGGTGGGCTAACCCAAGACATAGAGAGATTCCCCTACTTTGGTATGTGGGAAGAAGATTTATATGCTGATTTTGTAGTTGGTTTACCCAAGACTAAGAAAGGTTGATTCTATTTGGGGTGGGTGCGTGATAGGATGACAAATCGGCTCATTTCTACCGGTAAAGACAACATATGGGGCGAAAGATTATGCAAGGTTATATATTCATGACTTGGTAAGGTTGCATGGGATTCCTCTATCCATCATATCGGACCGTGGTACTCAATTTACTTCACACTTTTGGAAGTCTTTCCAAAGGGGTCTAGGTACGAGAGTCAAGCTTTCTACGGCCTTTCACCCCGCAAACGGATGGACAAGCCAAAAGGACTATCCAAACACTTGAGGATATGCTTAGGGCTTGTGTATTGGAACTTAAGGGTAGTTGGGATGATCATCTTCCATTGATTGAGTTTGCCTATAACAATAGCTATCATTCTAGCATCGGTATGGCTCCTTTTGAGGCTCTCTATGGGAGGCGTTGTAGATCACCGGTTGGGTGGTTTGAGGTTGGTGAGGTGGCCTTGTTAGGACCAGAACTAGTTATGGAGGCTCTTGAGAAGGTTAGGATGATTAGAGAAAGGTTGAAGATGGCCCAAAGTCGCCAAAAGTCCTATGCCGATGCGAGGAGAAGGGGCTCTTGAATTTCGAGTTGGTGATTGGGTTTATTTGAAGGTGACACCCATGAAGGGTGTGGTTCGTTTTGGTAAGAAGGGCAAGTTGAGCCCAAGATACGTGGGTCCTTATAAGGTGATGAGGAGAATTGGCAAGTAGCTTATGAGTTGGAATTGCCTAGCGAGATGATTTGGTTCATCCGGTATTTTCACTGTGTCTGATGTTGAGAAGTGTGTGGGTGATCCGAATGCCATTGTGTCTCTTGATGTTGTGGGTGTTGTTGAAGATAATTTGACCTATGAAGAGGTCGTTCAGATTTTAGATAGACAATGTGAGAGGTTGAGAAACAAAGATGTGGGCTTCCATAAAAGTTCCATTTGAGAGAAATCAACAAGTTGAAAGGTACTTGGGAGGCCGAAGCGGACCCATTGCAAAGGCGCATATCCTTATCTTTCCACTCCACTCGAGGCCCCTTAAGTATTGATCCTTAAGCCCTTTATAAAATCTCATGTCTTAAGTTTCAGCCCCCATGTCATTGCATACATTCATGCTTAAGTGACAAGTTCATTTGTGGTTTTAACAAACTTATGTTGCAGGTTTTGAAATGAAGGTGTTGAAGTGCATTTTTGCATCCTTATGTGGGCTGAAAATTGCCATGTTTGTGTCTCTCATGTACGTCTTTAACATTCGGGACGGAATGTTCCCAAGGGGGAGATATTTGAAGACGTATCAAATGCCGAAAATGTGCTTCGGAAACACCTATAATTGTAATTTCCATATATCTCAAAATCCGTGCATGATTTCGGAAATTCGACTTCATATTCTTATTTGTGGGGTCAAATTGAGTGGGAAATGGGTCTAACCAGAAATTTAGAGCAACCGTATCAAAATTCAAAAATCGCAAAATTTCGATTCGGAGGGTCAACTTTAAAGGGGCATATCTCTTAGCACACAAGGAACTGGAAGGGCTGCAAACTATTAAATTAAAGCTCTTTGAGTTAGCTTTCCAACGCACTTGGTTTCACCTTAGTCCGAGTTAGGATGAGGGAGTTATGACCATTTTTCGTAAAACCTGTCTGTGCAGATTTGCAATTTCCAGTGAGCTATTTTTTTAGGCGGGTTGGAGACGTTTTTTTTTAAAAAGGGGATATGTCCCATACTTAGTCATTTTTCTTAACTCCAAAAACACTCTCTAAGCCCTCTCCAAAAATTCCACCAAGATCTTCAACCAAATTCAAACATCTCAAGCTCTAATTCCGGATTCAAGACTCAATCTCAAGCTTCGATTCTCCATTCCAATCTTCATCAAGGGTTCTCCAAAGTTGAGGTATGTGGGTTTGATTGTGGAAACCTTCCTTTCCACAAGTCCAATCATTTATCCTCTATTTCTACTTCAAGTTTATGGGTCCTCATGATCAATTATGAACTCTTGAATTACGGAATTACTACTACACACCCTATTATGGTCTTTTTTGCATATTATCATGAAATGGAATTTTTATGTGATGTTTATGGTTTACATGCTTCCATGATCAAATTATGAAGGTTGATATATATATGTATTTTGTTGGTGGGCTGATTTATATGGATTTTGGAATTGGTTGGAATTAGTATTCTTGAAATACATGATTTCATTTATATGAACAATTGCCCACCTTGTGTTTGATAAAATGCCCATTATAGAATTCTTAGGAAAGGGAAGGTCCAAGGTACGTCCTATGAAACGGATGGTTATGTAATTACTGAAATGATGATGAAATGGACACATGTATATGGATTTTTCTTCAAATAGTGTTGTGAGTCGACCATGCCTAGTACGGGGGGTAGTAGGCCCGTATAACCATATCGAGGGGTTGGTACCTTGGTCCCTAGCACGGGGGGTGGTAGGCCCGTGTAACATATCGAGGGGTTTGTACCTTGGTCCCTAGCACGGGGGGTGGTAGGCCCGTGTAACCATATCGAGGGGTTTGTACCTTGGTCCTAAGCACGGGGGTGGTAGGCTCCGCTGTAACCATATATGAGGGTTTTACCTCTTTTCGCCTCTCCAAGGGAGGTGGTAGGCCTTGGAAATACTATATTGATGGTCACTCGCCACACATGTACTACGTCCCATTAAATATGATTTTTATGTAAGCATCATTATACATATTATTTTATTAATATGCTATCTATTGGGTATGATTACGCATTTTTCCTATGATGCCCATCTAATGTAGCCTTGCATTGCATCCCATATACTTAGTACATTCAAATGTACTAACGCATACTCTATGCCTACATGATGTCACCCTGTAGGGACCGGAGCACCGCTTGACCATCCTCCTCCGCGTGGCTAGTACGATTTTCTATAGTGGTTATTGGTGAGTCCTCCATTTCGGGGACGTTGCTCATGATCTTTTGCTATGTATAAAACTTTTCCTTTCTAGTTATGTTTTGACTATGAGGGTGAGCCCGGTAGTTTGTCTTGGCCCCCGCTAATTACTCATGTTTAGAGGTGGTGTTGGACAAGTTGTGTATTATGCTTGAGCTTGACTCATCTATGGTATTTATGTATCATTTCTTTTTTTCTTCTTGCTCCCTTAGTCCCGATTTCCCCTTGACTATGCTTATCGCTTATGGTCATTTAATTGCTTCCGCGACAAAGGATGTGTAATGATACGCTATGAGGCTTGTTTGGGGTTCCTTCGGGTTCCCCATTCGCCGGTCACATCTAGGCCCTAGGCTTGGGTCGTGACAAACTTGGTATCAGAGCCCTAGGGTGAATGATCCTCGGAGTCCAACACACCGCGTTGATTAGAGTCCGATTCATGGTTGTGTTGTGCACCACAACTATGAGTAGGAGGCTATGAGACGTTTTAGGAAATGTTTCCCTTCTCCATGTTTTAAGTCGTGCTGTAGAGTTGAATTAAGTTCTTCCCTAACGGTTGTTCTTTGCTATGCTAGATCATGTCTAATACAAGAGGAAGACGAGCCCGACTTGTTGCGTGAGTCATATGAGGTGTCTACTCCTATTGGTGCATATATTGTTGCTAGGAAGGTCTATAAAAATTGTCCTATTTGCATCTTGCATAAAATATTGCCTTGTGATCTTGTTGAATTGAACATGGTCGATTTTGATGTTGTTCTTGGGATGGATTGGTTGCATGCATACTATGCTTCTATTGATTGTAGAACCCGTAGGGTCAGAGTTGCCAATTCCCAAGTGAACCATTCTGTGAGTGCGGGAAAGCCAAATGTGGTAAGTTCTAACGGGTAGTATTCATCCTTGCATTAAAGCCCGTAATTGATCTTCTAAGGGGTTGTCTCTATCACCATCGTGAGCGGTTA